>PQXH01000123.1:0-45033 GCA_004786125.1 Botrytis tulipae
GATGAGTTTTGGTGTAGAAATGGGGTTGGTCGAGTATAAGTGGTCGATGACTGTAATAGGACATCCTCCACTCTTGATACTTCTTCTGGCTTTTAAAACAGGCGCTGCCAGCAGACGTGAAGAGTTCGTATCCAAGTTCTTGTGGGTGTACATCAATCATCCTCCTACTAGGATAGGCAACAACAGACAAACGCATGAGAGGAGTTCCTGTTGGCAACTCCGGAATTGGTACTGGCGATACGTAGCGTAGTGATACTGGTGTATCGGCATCGTAGCGTGTAGGAGCAATACCAGCATGCCATCTTTTCCCAGAGAACACCAGAGCTGACAGGGGTGCAGTTGGACATACAGTTCTCTCTCCTAGTAGTGCAAAATTTCCCACGTGGTAATCAGAAGGTGGGTTTCCGAGGAAGAAGAGCACAGTAAACATGTTGGCATGATCTCGCTCGTCGACGTGGCCGTGTCCAAACTTTCGAAGTCCATCCATCCCTTCATCTATCTCGAGATAATTTGCCTGTATACTTGTGATGGTGTTATTCTCGTCAGCGCCGATCGTGAGGGGAGGACGTTGTAGTCGACGCTTTGCTCGAAATTCATCTTTCATACCAGGCGCATAGGTCTCTAGTAAGGCATTGGCGATGCTTGTGAGCTCTACTATCAAATCCCGATTGTCTTTGTCAACATCGTTTCGAATTATGACTCCGTTTTGGATACTGTGTCGGCCTGTACGCTTTTGCACAGTGATTCCGAGCTCATAGATCTTGGCACGATCTTCCATGAATTTACGACTCCGTACCTTCGTCATCGTAGCATGTAGCTTCGGCTGAAAGTCGCGATGCAGCATCTTTTCTCTGACTTTAACTAGGCGGTCGAGAAGACCAGCCTTTTCAATCTCGGCTGCAGATAGGTATGTGTGGTCGAATCGCTTGCCATCAGGAGCATTGGGAGCTGCTACAAAATGGCAAACACCTGGCTCTAGCCGAATGTAGCCAATCTCGTTGAACTCCTCATTGGTATGTTGTCTACCTACGTCCAGTTCTGGAGGGATTGTGGAAGACAATTTTGCTAGTTTAGCGCATCTCAGCTTCGCGTCAATTGTATGGAGCCAGTATCCAGAGCCATTGTATTTGATGTCGTCGTGAAAACTAGTAGCGAAGGGGCGTGATTGGTCCATGGTGCTATATCCTGTATGAAGTTTTTTCAGGTTCGAGGTCAATAGAAGCTCTTAAAAATTAATCATCTGTGTGTCGAAGAACTTCTGGCGAACTAAAATAAAAGTGAATATTATAACTTTGAAGATCTCAATACAGTAGCCTCCTTGTCATATGAGATAATTGAATCACAGACGGGATAGCTTGCTCCGAACTACTCACGAACTAGTATGCGAGAAGGATGTTTAAACCATGTGTATCCAAGTTTCCATAGATTCAACCCATTAGATTTGACTTCCATTATCCCTTCATGCTATTTGATGCTGGGTCGAGAAGTACCTAGGTAGTAATAGTTCCTTGAAATTAGGCACGGTTGAAACTAAATATGAGTAATTTGGGGGATAATTTATGACTACTGTGTTAGCTGATCGAGGACCGTTCCTGGAATTCAGATGCTCGTTTGAAGAAGTCTCTTATGTCTGTTGATACATGATTGCTTTTGATGAAACGACAAAACGTGAAATCATTAAACCGAAGGTTCGGTAAGTCAAATAATCATTAATAGTGGGTATTTTGCAAGCAATTTCTCAAACAGAACTCAAAATAATCTATGGAATCTATAATTGTTGGTATCAACCTGGTTGATAAGTGTCAAATACTTTAGTCTATTATGGTTATAATTGTTCTTAATCATTATTATCTACCTATGGGAAGCTGGTACGTGGATAAGAAAGCGCTAGCGCCTCGCTAGCTAATACAGTGCCTTCGTTACGATCACATGATCGATATCCCGACAGCAACCTAGAACACACATCCTGTTCTATCCGTTGGCATTTCCTCCTCAATATACACTGGACGAATTCACTTCAATAACTCACTCTCCAGTCTTCTCTGCAAAAGTATCAGGTCACCAATCATCGGTGGGCACCCAGCCGGGATTTGCAGGAACAGTATCTACAGCTGGATCAAACGCACGAGGAGAATCTAGTTTCGTGAAAACTGTGTCGCCTTTGTAGTCGCCAAACCCATCATATGCCTGTGCTATATCTTCCTCCAAGCCAGTAAGCTGTTTGCAAGGCTCTGTAGTAACCAACGCGATTGTCTTAATGGCCATATCGCGAGAGGGATATGTCTTTTCTCCAGTATCAGGGTCGATCCACCAAAACAGCCCAATAAACCAATCGGGATTAGTAGTTCTCAAATCTTCCCAGTCTGCACGATCTTCGTAGTACGCGTTGAAATTTTTTGTGGTAGCCCTCTCTTCGTCGGTGCGCAAGACTCTCTTTGTTTTGCCGGTTTTTGTTGGAAGGGGTTCTTCAGTATTATTCTTGTCGATTTCATCCTCCAACTGCTTGAAGTATGCTAAAGATTTCTCCTCTGCGTTATGAGAAAGATCGTCGACACCGTGCCAGAACATGTCTGGAGCAAAAGTCATCATCCACCACCAGTTTCGGATCCACTCAGGAAAGTGTTTGTGTAGAAGTACTTTAGTTTCAAGCGATGCGATCAGCTTGAATAATACCTCTTGCTTGATAAACAGCCTTAACTTCCATTCCTGGTGTGTTCGAATGTTTTTGAAGACGTGAAGACCCTGTGGTTGCCATATCTCGATATTTAATTCCTTGAACTTAGGAACTAGAAGTCTGCGAGTTGGATATACTACCATGTTACATCTCATCTTGTTTCCGGCTGCAAGAGGACTTAATTCGGGGAGCGGGACCGATGGGGCTGGTAATCGTAGTGGATGACCTGGGCCTACCCACTCTGGATAGAATCCTGAGCCAGTACCACAGTGCCATGTTCTTCCAGAAAAGACATACACCTGAAAAGGAGATGCAGGGAATATAGTTCTCCAGGTAGTGTTGATAAAATGACCAGGGCAATACCAATCGTCGAAGTTTGACATGAAGAACACGACGGAATAGGAGGTTGGTTGATCGTCTTTATCGCAATGTAGATGCGCCTTTCCCTTCAACGCATCTGTGATGACCGTTCCCTGCTTTGTGTAATTGAGCTGGATAGAGTTGAGCGTTGTATTTGGATCTTCGCTGAAGGTCATCGCTGTATTTCGATGCCATTCAATATCTTGAAAAGAATGGGTATTCTCGTACCCAGGGATCCAGATATCAAGCAACTTCTGGCCTAGATCGCGAGCTTTATGAAAGAAATCCTTCTTCGAATCGTCTGTGTCTCGACGCAAAATCTCTGCCAACTGAAGTCTCTTGACTCCGTGTCCTGGTTGCTTAGTAACTCCAACTTCATATTGCATACCCTTCCACTTTTGGTAGTAGCTATATTTTCGTTGCATTGTCGCTGCCAAGCCAGTCTGAAAGTCTGGATGAAGAGCAATCTCACGAAGCTTGCCAAGTTCCTCCAGAAGACCACATTGCGCTAGCTCTATCTCGCTAAGTCTGAGATGGCTTGTAAAGCGGGTGGGAGGTTTATCTTTATGAAGTGCTTCAAATTGGTGCTTCTCGCCACCCTTCATGAAGTGGTAGCCAGCTTTATCTAGCTCTTCCGTCGTGTGATATCTAGATTCTGAAAGGATAGCAGGAATTTGGTGGGTAATTCTTAACCGTTCATTGACGGTAAGCTTTCTTGGATAGTCGATCAGGCTGTAAATCCACGTGCCGTTCTCATATCTTCTCTTGTAAATATCTTGTCGGAGCTCGATTTGGTTATTCATGGCTAATTGTAGACTAAAGCTGATTGTTTGCGTTCAATATTTGATGAAAGTAAAGGGGATTCAAAGAAAACTTGTTGAAAGTTGCGTTCGTTGCAGCAAGAAACAGGATTGTTGAAACAATTGAATCTCCAATACAGCAGCTGTGGGCCGAACATACTCCGGTCCATTATGAAAACATATATCCAGTTAAACTCCTTTTGTCCAATTAAAAGTGAGAGAATCACAATAAATCTCCAGTTTATATACTAATTGCTATCTAAATTGCAAAGAATGAGCCTCGGACCCGAAGCGATTGGTGAATTTTTGTGAACCGAATGCTCATTCATTCCAAGATGCATTGTAGTGTACCTAGGTAGTCCAACCACCAGAAATATTCAAACTTTAGTATATGATATTAATGCAATAGACTTGTAGATTGAATTCAATCATTGACAGAGAGCTTCTGATGTCCCAGATGACATTGACAGAGAGGCAAAGCTTGTTAGTAGTGTGAATAGAGGAAATCTCCCAGTACAGATGGAGAAGATCATTCTTATATCTAGATAGACATCCAGCAAGCCGCTAGGTCATAGAAAACCCCGAAGAGTTGCGCGTTACTAGAAAGTTCAGAATTCCGACAAAAAGCAAGAACCTTCGCAGTAATGTTGCAATTTCCTGAATGAAGGTACAGTGCTAGAGTATCCGAAACTTTCGTCAAATAACTTAGCCCATCTCTAACTTTTGTATGAATAGGAAATCAGTCACAAACAACGCGGAGTAATCTTCAGAAAATTAATGAATCCTACCAGAATAAAGTTGATAATATTGACACACTCATTGCAAGCTAGGAGATTTATTCCAGCATCAACTTCCGAGCGTGGAGCACAACGATAAACACGAGAGTAAAGTTTTGATGATCACTCTTTCATGAGGGTATTTCAGTTAGAGTCGATGACCAGAAATATACAAGTTGAACTCTTCTTGAGAAATTGTTTATATGTGATTCTTAGATTAGTCACCGCTGTATGATGAACCATCAAAGCCGCAAATATGACACGCGTAAGACAAATAACGATGTGGCAATCAATTGTCCGTCATGCGATAGCAAGATTCACAACTACTTGGCGCTTACTAGCGATTTTAGGATAAATTGCGCCTGGTAAACATAAATAAGTGTTCTGCTTACCGAAATAAGCCCAAACATATCATTTGGGCATGCTCAAACTAGGTGAAAAGCCATAGCAATCGATACAATGATGGCCCCATTGAAGATGACAATATGACAAATATACCTGAAAGATATGCCCCCCTTATCCTAGATGATGCTACCTCGATTTTCAAGACTACTGTTGGGAATGCTACAACAAAATTCCTTGCTTTGATAGTGGAGCTTGTAATTTTCTGCTGGGCAAACTGGCTGGCTTCCGGTTGTTGCCAGCACTGGCCGTACACGGAGAGTGTATGCTAGTTGCAATTGAAGGACAAAACCTTGGGTGTAAGAACAGTTCTCGGTACATAGAATTGTGACATTCGACAACTGGCAAGTACTGGGAAAATCTTGGCGATGATATCAAAGAAGAGAAGACAAGATTTGATGGTTAGATAAAATGATTTAATTTCGCTATCCACTGGTGATCCAATGTTATCAAGATACAATGTTTGATAGTCGCTGATTTCATACCGATCCCCCCTCATCTGGATAGGATCACGCACACCAGGTTTGAACTTCATATTTGATCGTTACAACTTTACAGGTATCAATAGATGTAGATAGTTGGAAATTCACTTCTTCTCCTGCTAGTCCTGCAACTCAGCTTGGTCTTTACGAGCCCCTTGTCCGGAGGGACCTCGAAATAGCTAGCTGTCCCACCATTAGTCTCAATAGGTGTGTATTCGCCCATGTGGAATACTCTAGCTACCTAACACAGCATCCGTGGTGTCTTACCAATCATCCTCGTCGCTTAGTGGTTCTAATAATTGATCTTCGTCAGATGAGTAATGAGGCGACGGACTTTCTAGTCTCGGAAAGACTTCATTTATCAACGGCCCATTGTGATTGCGCCAGAAATCTTCACCATCCCGAGGTGGAATTACCTCGCCATGAAATTGAGAAAAAAGTCCAAAGTACCTTCTACGACAGCAGGTGCACCTGTCTCTCGATTGACCATCGATAGAAATAGACTCCGAGTTAATCCACTGCACCATACAACCCATATGGAACAAATGTCCACAGTTTGGAATGAGTGAGGCTGAAGGTTGGGCATCAGAATATCCTTCCTGACAAATGGGACAAATGTCATCATCTTCCGGTTCAGATTTTTCTTTCAGTATTTCGGCGGGGGGACTATCATTATCTCGACTATCGTCGGTTTTTGGAGGTAAGACCGCAGGTCTCAAAGTAGCAGCTTCAAGACTCCGATCATCTGCTCTAAGACGATTGTCGTAAAGATGTGGCTGAGAAGTTGTTTGCACAACTTGCATGGCACTTTGATGTAACCGCCTTTCTCTGGCTTGCATCTCACGAAAGTCGGTCGCAAACAGCGGAAGATGAGGGATTCCAAATAAAATAAAGTCGTCATCGAGTGGGCGCGGTGGATGACCTCCATCGGCAGGGTCTTGAAGCATAGGCAAGTCGTCTATTGCCATGTCCCCAGGGAAACGGGAACCATGAGCGACTAAGAGAAGAGTTAGATCCAATCATGTAGTTGTCGCAAAAAAAAAGATAATTGACTTACAGGCTCGGGAGAAAACAAAGCGCTCTAACAATTCGTTTTGCTGATCAAGATTCAATAAATTACGAAATCCGGAACGCAATTCTGGCCCGCATATTAGGAGATCTCCTCGAATCCGAAACTCCAGATCTTCCCGGCCATTCTGTTGCACGAAATTAATCATCTCGGGAACCCGTGAACGGTATACCATTTTTGGGAGGTGATATGATCCTAAAAATGAAGTTTGCTGAGTTGGGATTGTGTCTATTGCAAAATTATTTTTGTTGCAACATTGTCAATTTTGTTCGCTTAATGTGGTAGGTACGATCGGTCAGTCTCGCCTTCAATTTTTCTCTCGTTTCATCACCCACTTTCATTATTTAAATACGACTTTGAATCGATCTCAACGTTCCCTTTTTTCTTTCTATATTTAACTTAATGACCGGCTATTATTGTTTTCTCTTTCATCTGCACAATAAAAAGTACTCGTCAAAAGAAAGGAACAGAAGAGCTCACTGTGGTGGAGGTGATATTGGAAAGCTTTTAGATTATTCTGACCAAGTGCCCGCGTCCCGCATTTCCTGAAAAGATATGTTACATGTTCTCCAAGAGGACGAAGAATCGGAAGAAGCAAAACGAGCATCTCGACTAGATCTTACTTCTCCCCTTCGCGACCACATCAGGTCGCTAAAAACTTTTTGTGAAAACACGCGAGGACATCCATCCTGTCGTACCCATGCAGAAAATCATATCTTCTTGTGGGCTTCGCCAACTATCATACATAGACTTGGCCCATCTCGCCAACAGTTCTATGAGTGGTATTTGATCCTGAGCAAAAACAAGAATCGTTGAAGTTTGACTTTGTTGACTCTGGAACACCCAAAGCAGTTATTCGATTTTATGCCTGGAGGAAAGCGGCCTGCGCCAATTCTTATAACCGAGGTCTTTTGGGGACACTCTGGCTGCCAGTGTTAAACAGGCTGTACGAGGAGACATTGAGTTTATGCTGTTGCGTACACTTGTACACACAATTATCAAGGCAAGCACTCAACACTTGCTTCTGCTGTACAGGGATCCGATTCCAGAGCTTCGATATTATTCTGGTTTCAGCATCATAGAAGGGCTGCTGTACCTTCGCCGACTGTCGGTTTCCTTGATTTCCTTCATCTGTAAAAGCTGCCAAAATGTTTCGGATTGGTCTCGAATGGTTTTCGCAGATACCTGTTGTTATTCCTAGAATATTTTGAAATGGGGATCCGAGCATTTCAAGAATGCCAAATAATTTATTGTTCATATTCATCGACGAGATGGGTTGTCTGTTCATTCTATGTATGGTTCATCAAATTATGAACGATGTTTTAATTCTATGAAGATCTCCTGGGATTATTGGTTGTGATGAAAAGTTTCACAAGATTACACCGCTGCCCAAATCAAATTCTGCCATGATCGTCATTCTTGGCATCAAAACCTTATCTGCACTACTCAACACTCAGTCCCTCACCTATGAAGTTCTTGGGCTTGGAATTGCAGATCGCACATCCTATTCATTATCTGCACTCTTCGTATCAACTATATCCCCGAACTAGCCCAAAGACTAAACAACGGTGTTCATCATGGCGCACATCTTTTACAACCCGTCGAGCCCATTAACCCACCGGACCTACAGTGTAGAGATAAAGATCTTGCCTTTCTAATGGCCCGTATCCTTCAATCAATAATGACTATTGCCTTGGTAAAGTCACTCAGCGAAAAAAATAATCAAGTTATAGCTAGTGCTGGCGGGGTACAGATTGGTCTTCATGCTAAGCAGGCTAGGATGAAAGCGACGTGTGATTAGAACTCACACGATGATATGCTTAGGGATATTCAGGAATGGAGCGATGGGGAATAAGGGCGGAAGTACCGGTATAATCTTCGTATCCGGTAGAACGTAATTGAGTTTCAGCGAAGCTTGGCTAGTCCAGAGGCTATTACTCTCTCTTTTTGTATTTTATTTTGCTCCGACGTTTATTCCCATATCGAATTTCTGTAACGAGATCCTTTCTTCGCTATTTGGTATACTCAGATTTTACCTCCCATTCTTAATGAATGAGCTGAAAATTGTTTCATTGGAGTTTCCTGTCTTTGAAGCTACCAATCAATTAGGAGACAACTTGAGACTGGGCTGTTGTTGTATAGTTTGCATTCTCATTAACCGTCATATGTTACTAGTTCCGGTAGTTCAATTGATGGCTTCGTATATTATATCTCAAACAAGTGTTGACAGCGGTCCTAGCTTTCAGGCCTTGCTTTTATACTGATTGCATATGTCATAAGCTTAGCTCTAACGTGCATGCTAATTATAAGGTTATTTTTTCCTTCAACATTTACGGCTGATGCATGTGTTCTGACTCAATGACATCAACAACAAACTAGTCAGTAATCTACTTAACTCGTTGATCCCCAGCACTCATGCTTTAATCTCAATTCACGAAAAACGATCCCAAATGTCGGGTAATCAGTAAGAACACATTTGCAAAATTATGAGCGATTGAATGCTAATTTACTTCCCAGAATGGAGAAGCAGAGTCAGGGTGCGACTAGTTCAAAAATGAGCGATGATACGATTGCTGCGAATCCAGCTCGTCCGGAGAGTGCCAAAGAGAGAATATCTCCAACCGCAGATTCGAGAGTAAATAGTTTCGAAAAAGGGAACGATGCCGATGAAGAAGAGCCCACTGATGATGAGAAACAGACGCTGCGACGAAGTAGGATAATAACCGCATCACATCTTAGGACACTGAAAAGCTGATAATGTTTTAGTTGGTGATAGTTTGCCCATGTCCGCTTGGCTTGTCGCTATTGTAGAACTGTGTGAGAGATTCTCATACTATGGTTGTGTGGGACTATTTCAAAATTATGTTCAACGTCCACTGGATGGTTCTTTGGGTCGTGGTGCTCTTGGTAAGAATTCTAGATCTTAGACCTGTGACCATTCATTAACTTTGTAGGTCTCGGACATCAAACCGCGACAGCTCTTACTGTGTTCTTCTCCATGTGGTGTTACTGTAAGTTAAGCTTATCTTCACTGTCACCGTACGATTGCTCAAATTCTTACTAGTCACTCCAATCTTTGGTGCCATCGTTGCCGATCAGTACCTCGGTCGATTCAAAGCCATTTGCTACTTCGCAGTCGTCTATATGGTTGGCCTGCTAGTTCTTGTCTTGACATCTCTACCAGTTTCTCTTCAAAATGGAGCTGGATTGGGGGGATACATCGCAGCCATTCTTATCATCGGTGTTGGAACCGGAGGTATCAAATCCAACGTCAGTCCTCTAATTGCCGATCAATACACCCGAAAACGTATGGCAATAAAAGTTCTTGAAACTGGTGAACGTGTCATTATTGATCCTACCGTTACCATTCAGCGAATCTATTTGATCTTTTATTGGTGTATCAATATTGGATCTCTTTCTCTTCTCGCAACACCTTATATGGAACGAGATGTCGGGTTTTGGTCTGCTTACCTTATGTGTTTATGTGTCTTCATGGTTGGTTTCGTCACATTGCTTGTGGGAAGGAAGCGATACATTGTCCGCCCACCCAAGGGTACAGTCATCACCGATGCGTTCAAGATCATCGGGCAAATGATCAAATACCGAAATCTAAATGCTGCAAAGCCTTCTTACCGAGCAGCAAATAATCTTCCACAAACCACTCCATGGAACGAACAGTTCGTCGATGAAGTTAAGCGCGCATTAATAGCCTGCCGCGTCTTCGTCTTTTACCCTATCTACTGGGTTGTCTACGCTCAATTCTCCAGCAATTTTGTTTCTCAAGCCGGAGAAATGAACACCCACGGTGTCCCCAACGATCTTTCCCAGAACTTCGATCCCATTGCCATCATTCTCCTCGTACCAGTGATGGATCGTCTAGTTTACCCACTCTTGCGCAAGTGGCACATCAAATTCCGGCCCATGTCTCGTATCACATTCGGTTTCATAGTCGCTAGTTTCAGTATGATGTATGCAGCCATCGTGCAGCACCTCATCTACAAAGCTGGTCCATGTTACGGCAAACCTCTCGAATGTCCCGCTGCTGTTCTCCCGGACGGAACAATCCAACCTAACGAAGTACATTTCGCAATTCAAATCCCGGCTTACGTATTGATTGGTATATCTGAAATCTTTGCCTCGGTTACCGGTCTCGAATATGCATACACTAAAGCACCTGCTTCTATGAAATCGTTTGTTCAAGCTATGTTCTTGTTGACTAATGCTTTTGGATTCGCTATTTGTCAGGCGTTCATCCCGTTGGTCGGCAATCCGACAATTTTGTGGATGTTTGTGGGACTGGCTTGTGGAAGTTTCGGAGCGGGTATTGTGTTTTGGATTTGTTATCATAAGCTTGATGAGCAGGAAGATGAACTTAATAGTTTGGATGCTAAGTCTGAGGAGGTGGAATCAAAGGGTACAAGTGATGCTAATACTAGAGATGTGTAAGGGAAAAATGGGGGGTTTCTGGCGTTGGGAGATACAGCGTACTATTGCTCTGGTGCAATGCAATTTCAGGGAGAAATAGACTTCATGTGTGGAATAAAGGTAGGGGGTAAGCGTAATTTGGCCGCCAAGTAAATCATCACAGGTATCAATATTGCCCGCTAGAATAATATTTATCAAACGTCCCTCAGAAACCTTTCACCGTGCGATTTTATTGTGGACAATGAAGAGAATCTTTGAACTTATGTGTGGAAGTGGTTTCACGAACAAAGACTGAGGCTAAAGAGTGATTCATGCGATTGCAGGACCTCACTGTCTTGTTTTTCGCGAAACATCGACTGGGGGCTTGAGAATGTAGTTGGGGAAAAGTATTCCCAAGA
Source organism: Botrytis tulipae (assembly GCA_004786125.1). Taxonomy (NCBI): domain Eukaryota; kingdom Fungi; phylum Ascomycota; class Leotiomycetes; order Helotiales; family Sclerotiniaceae; genus Botrytis; species Botrytis tulipae. The sequence goes on from PQXH01000123.1 coordinate 11,387, forward strand.
GTCAGTCAAGGCCGAACAACAAGCAAATCAAGTCTGTTTTAGCATTGCGATACCTCGATTCAAATTTAAAGAGCTGTTTTAGATTCCCTCACATCCCAGCTATCTATTTAAAACTCTTACAAGCCTGTTGGGCATGAGATGAATGCTGGGGAAAGACTGCCTCTGTCAAAGTATCAAAGTTGGTGTGGATCAGAATCTCATCGGTGCCATGTCTGCTCAGACTACGATTTTGTGGATACCCTCTGACAACGTCGAAGTCCGGCGCGAGATGAATCTTGTCTCGCATTTTGCAAGGTATTCATCGTAGTAATCCTTGTGCTTCTATGGGTCGGAATTCAATGGCAGTGCTCTGTATACAGTGGCGTCTATGAACGAGATGATACTCTGCAATGTATGTAGGACATCTGTCCGTCTCTTGTGATTATGTAAAGGGTAACTCCAAGCAGCGTTGAAGATGCTTCGAGACTGCATTCTTCGTGAGCGTCTCGTTGAGCGTCTCGTTGAGAGGGAGATTAGCAGAGTATGAAGAATGCCTAGAGGACCTCACGTGAACAATTGTTTTTGTAGTTGTAATCACTATCTAATATATGGAATTCTAGATGCCGCTGTATCAGCTTGTGATGTTGTTAGTGAATAGAAAAGAATCTGGAAGTTGAAGTGACGGATTCGATAAACAATATCAAATTCACACAAATAAATTTCCGGAATCAAATCCGTCCCAAAAAATGTAAATTCACTCTCCAGCATCCAAATAGTAAGTGCCAATCAAATTAATCAATATCCTCGAATTCTTCAATGGTTCAACGATGAAGACTCGAAGATTGTTGTTCGGTCTTCGCTCTTATGGGAAATCATGAATATAATGAATGCCAGCTTGTTGTGCTTTGAAATCACTCATGGTATAGTTCATACCTAGAGAACATGTCTGTCTAAATCCTACGCAAAGTTTTATGCGTCAAAAACATAGTTTTGACTTGAACTGTATTAGAGACATTGTAGATAGATCCTCTTGGCACATCGTACATCTCTCAGGATCACTCAAGCCAACCCTGATTGCCCATTTGGATGTATTCCATTTTTTTTAAATGCCAATCCCAATCTTACTTTAACCCAGCCCCTCACTCCGTGTGGTCTACTGCCTTTGGTGGATAGCCAGTGTTTCGTACACTATAAGTTTCTCTGTGTGGCCCTCCGTACAAAAGCTGGAAGATGGTCCTTCAAATACCAGCTCAGATAGTCATCGTCATCCGGTACAGACTCTTTTGGCAATTGACAGTACTATTCAGCGCGTTATCATGGATGGAGAAGTCATAGTAGTCGTGCAGTACGTTGCTATGTGCTATATTCACCATTATAGTTCATTTGAATGTAGAAGAATCTTACAAATGTATATATAGGCCATGCGAATCTTCATTTGACGATACACCATGTCACTTCTGAGTTTAATCATTGTGATATATTAGTAAAAGGCTCAAGACTACCTTCCCAGAACTGAGCAGGAAGCTTAGATTTGTGTTTCGCCTTTACAAAAATTTCCGCATCTTCGAATTCCTCCTTCTTCCGCTTTTGCTTCACTAGAATCTCTATTTCAAGCTCTCATTGTTTTCATGAGATATCTCTTCTCGCTGCCAAATCTTTGAAGCTTGAACAGGCGTGGGAACTGAATCATCTCTCTTACAATCCTTTCCACGTCTAAGGCTCTCATTCTCACTATCTTTATAACGCACGTGAGCAACTTCACATCGCCCGTAATCTAATAAGTAGACTTTCTCGAATTCTTTACCTGGCTTAGATGTGAGAGTCCTCACCTCAATTTCCTTCTGGAGCTTTACTTCCGGGTCTGAAGCTAAAGAGGTAAATATTGGGAATTCATAGCTGATGAGGTAGGAGATGTGACCGCACAACAGAAACAAATACAGGAGATTGTTGGTTCCTGACAGCTGTTCCTATGATAGCCCTGCCAAGTCAACCGGTTATGCGTTTCCTTTCTTCTTCCCCCTTTTCTTTGCTCTCAAAAGTTTTATCCACGGTGAAGATTGATGCGTCGGAGGTCAAAATAACGACACTCGCTTCAACTATGAGCATGAGGAATGGATTGGAAGAATAGATTTGGGGGCAAAATAAAGCTAAGAGGATAGTTCAAATCACTACTACAAATCTGAAACTCAAGTCTAGATGATGCTTGTGTAGTGTGTGGACTAGACCGATGCTAGCTCCCATTGGTCCAAGAAGTGATTGTTCTTTTAGACGTGGAAGAGACATGAGGTCGTCGTTGATTCTTGGAGTTGAAGCATTCTAGTCATTGATTCATCGCGCCTTTCCCATTCATCTGTTACATTCAATCTCTAGCCCCACACTGCTTGACATCTGGTTAGTATAGGTGTTCGAGATAAACAAAGTCCGATTAATCGACACTATCACAAGAGATCATTGAAACCTCCCAGGTAATTGTGTAAAATGCCTGAAGTACCCATTGTCAATTTGAGCAGTCAATAAGTTGAAGTCATTTTAGACTCGGTATGAGAACCTTGGTAAATTATCTCCCCATTCCCGGCCACGACACTTCAGACGACACAGACTACAACACCCATTCACACACAAAGCTTCAACAGTGAATACATTTTCAAAATTAATAGTGAAAATCGGACAATCTTTCCCGCGAATTCGTAATAATGCCATTAGATCGCTCGCTCAATTGAGTGATTAGGGCCAACGCTCACCGAGATCTGGACCTTTGTGCCGCTTGCAATTCCAAATCCCAAAAAATATTCCCACTACAACAACTCTCTCTCAATCACCGACCTCCAACCTCCACCATCAACAAACAATCAAGACAACGAGTCAAAAAAGTTTCTAGACTTTCTTTCATCCTTTTCTGCATTGCACTTCTAGGATACGAAGATTTTTGGTTTCTTGCCATTTAATCTTTTACGCTCTTTATTAAATTCCTTTCCAACTGCGGTTTTTGGCTTCTTGATATTTGCTCCTCCATTTTGATAAGCAAGAGATCTAAAAATTCGCTCATTCATTTGATTCGATATACGAAGTCTCTATTTGATTTTTAAGAGATCACAGGTTTTGGTTTCTGTCTTTTTATACACTGCTTGCCACATTCACTCCAAAAATCTCACCATTGTCGCATCACGTTCCCGACAAGATGACGAATCCAGCAAAGGGTCCAGTAGGGATGCCAGCACCAAAGCCAAAGATGACAGCAGCGCAGAAGAAAAAAGCAGACAAAGAAGAATCACTCCAGGAAGAATTAAGACAAGCAAGACAGCGAAAACAAGAAGTGGAGGAGAGCGTTCAAATTGATCGAGACGCGAAGGCAAAGCAAGATGAAAAGGAAGGCAGTGACGTCGGCCGAATCTTCAATAAGTCGGATCAAAGAGAACATAGTGATTACTGGCTAGCTCATCAAGCTGTTCAATTTGGAATGTCGGAACAGTTGAGTGAGGAACAAGCAGCTCTTGCCGAGGCGTCGAAGCATGACCACATGGCTGAACACACCGATGGATCCGCAGAACAAAATCCGGTTGATCAACACGGCGAATCATCAATGCAACAAAGCGAGAGACCAACAACCCCAGCAGAATTCGTGATGCAAGGCACAGGTCAAGAATCGGACGGATCGGTGGATAATCAATTTTTCGATGCACGGCAACAACGGAGCCCAAATCGCGTAGATGATTACTTCACTCTACAAAATGAGTTCCAACAATCCAACTTATCCATGAAGCATCAGAGATTGCAAACGGATGATGTCATCAAGATATCGCCCGATGACATAAAGAAGCTTGGTAAACCTTGGGCTGGGTCCGCAGAAGAGATTTCTCTGTGTTGGATTATTCTCAATGATTTACCTGTTTGTGTCGATCCACTTGCTTATGCCACTCTAGCATTAGCACAGTTGAGATTGGCAGAGCTTAAGTTGTTTCATCCCGGTTATTTCCAAATTAAGTGTCTCGCTCTCCGCGGTGGAAACATCTCCACACTTGAAGACACGAGAGCCTCGAATTTGCAAAAAGCTAGGCTAATTCTCGAAGATAATTCCTTGAATGTTTTTCCTGAGCCTGAACCAAAGGCGGTTGAGGCTGCTCCCGCGGATTGGGCTGATAGGGAAGACGAAACATTTCTTAATCTGAACCATACCAAGAAGAAGAGAAAGCCGAGGAGAAAGGCATTGCCAAAAATAGAAGAAATTGTCTCAGACATCGAGGAGGTTGAAGATGCAGATGCCCCAGCTAAGGCTTCTGCCAAAGGAGTAAAGCCAAGAGAAAAGGATGAAAGCGCGGCCAAGGTTGATGAAGTTGATTCTGAAGCCATTGAAAATGATGTCGTTATCGTTGCGGGGGCCGTTGAGGTTCCTAAAAAGGTAGTAAAACCTAGAGCTAACAAGGGAAAGGCGGCGACTAAGGCTGTTGAGGTTGATTCCGAAGCCATTGGTGATGATGAGACCGTCCAAGCCCCAGCTCAAGCTCCTGCTAAGGTAACAAAGCCAAGAGCGAAAAAGGCAAAGGCTGCTGACACTCCTGAGGTTGGTCCAGAGCTTGCTAACAATGATGAGGCTATCCAGGGGCCTGTTACGGCTCCTAGAAAGGTGCTCAAGCCTAGAGCTAAGAAAACCAAGGCGGTTAAGTTTGTTGAAATTGACTCTGAAGCCGATAACGACGATGATGATAATGATGAACTTGAAGTTCCTAAGAATCCATCAAATCAAGGAAAGTCTCAAGTCGCCGCGGTCAAGAAGCCAGCTGCAAAGCAGAGAGCGGTAGCCAAGAAACCCCAGGCTCAAGATGACGAGGATGAGGATGATGATGTTCCAAAGATGAAAAAGTCGCGCCCCATCAGATCAAGATTGGCTTCAAAGGCAGTCGTAATCACTGACAGTGATGACAATGATGATCAGGAAGGCCAAGTAAAACCCAGCAAGAACAAGCCAGCAGCCAGACAAGTCGCCACGAAGAGTCAGAAGAAAGTCGAAACCGAACTTCCCGAACACGTCAAGACTCTTCTTAACAACACAGGCACATTTTTGGCTGGCAAAACATTTGTCGTTTCTGGAACCCTTCCTACTATCGGCCGCATAAACATCGAAAAGCTGTCAAGGCTGTATGGTGCCAAAACATCAAGAGCCATTACCAAGGCGACCACAGATGTTGTTTTGGGCGAGAATCCTCTCGCTAAGCAAGAGAAAGAGCTTAAGGAACTCCGTCCTAACACTATGAATGTTGATGCGTTCATCACTATGCTGACGTCGTTGTCGAATGTATGTCAATATTTTTCCTTCCTTCTCCACTCCTTTTGTGTAAAGTCGGCGAATTCATTCTTCGTGAATGTTTATTTGGTTTGTGACTAACTTTTCTTAATAGGATAACAAGAACCCTGTCGGCGCTAATGATGGTAAAGCTGCTGTTGCTGTTGACGATGTTAGTGATGATGGCGAAGAAGAGATTGAGGACCAGCCCCCTGCAAAACGAGCTAAGCTAGGTGTGGGTCTCAGTTCCGGCTCTTCTGCACTTGCTTGATCCTCCTCGAATTCGACGGTCTGTACATCCTGGGCGATTTGCATACACCATACTCCAAGGTTCTCTCACACAGCACACGACATTATATTTCGAAAACCGGCGATGGTGGTGTAAACATACAGTTTCACGATTCTTCTATTCTTCGATTTCACGGTTCACGCTTTCTCGACTTCCCCATTCCACGATTTCTCATTGTATTCTCAAACAACGGATCTTTGTACACTGGTATTCTCTTCCTGGGGGTGCTTCGAGTTTTCTTGGGAATCTCTCTTTTTGTTCTAGAGATACCTTCTTTGGGAGGCGTTTCTACTTCTTACGGGGGAGTTGCTCTTTTTGTGAGGAGGGTCTTTTTCTCTTTGCAGAACTTTCTCTTCTGCTGGGAAATCCTTTTTTCAACGCAATTTGTTCATCTCTTCATTTCTGAGGAGTTTTATTCTAGATGCTGCATGCATTCTTCCTGGGACACATCATATTTTTGTGCTGGAGCACCAAGATTTGTCATCTGGGAAGACATATTTTTTTATAGTTGTTTTCAGGTTCTCGTCTGGTCTGATCCCCGAAGAGCACATCATTCCTATAAGTTGATGTCAGGACAATAACAGCTTCTGTACAATAGGTACAGTTGAGTGGTCAGATTAGTTGATGGTTGATGGTTACTTTTTTTCTTTGGTCTTTTTTATCAAAATGCAGAGATGCAACCCTCATAGTAAAAAAATTTATTGTAAAAAACAAAGGTATTACTGTTTCTATGCTGTGCTTTATGTTTTCCTTGACACCTTGTCCCTTTAACTCCTAATGCTGTGAAAGCAACCCTATTTTGTTGACACCTTTATACATGTAATTTACCCAGCCCTCCTAACCCCATCCTCATGACCCACCCTCGGTTTCCACTCCTCCCCTTCTCCCCCCTTCCCCCTCACCATCTCCCTCCTATCCTTTTCTCCCGCACTTCTCACCCTCTCCTCCACCTCTTCCGCCGCAACAATACCCCACCAAAACCGTCTCAAATCCTCACACACCTTCTCCTTTGAAACCTGCTTTTCCTCCTCTCCCTCTCCCTCTCCCCCATCCAACAACAAAGTATCACCAAACCTACACGCCACCTCAATCACCTCTTCCCAAATCTCCGCTTCCAAATCTCTCCCAAAACGCTGAATCGTTTTCTCCTTCGCCCCCCACATTCTTCCTCTCCCATGGAAATCATCCAATCGCTCGAGAACTTCTGCCGGATGCAATTTTATACGATTTGCATGAAGGAAAACAATTTTTGCATCTGGATTATTTCTCAACGTGGGGATTTCCACATCTTTTATCTCCATTTCAGGAATCTTCGCATCTTTTTTACTTTTCAGATCGAATTTCCAACTAGATGAAGAAGAGGAAGACGGAGGTGGAGGAAACGAAGCTTCATAATCCGCGATAAAATCAAACTGCACCATCGCAACCACCTCGTCTAAATTTTCTTCTCCAACTCGCACCCATTCTCCTGTTTTTTGCCAATTTCCTTCTTCGTCTTCCTCTTCTTTTTCTACCTGTTCTACGCTGACGAGAGCATGGTTTCTTTCTCGAACTTGCCAGTAGTCTTTTTTCAATACGTTCGCGGCTGCCACCCAGGTTTCTTTATCTCCTTCTCCGCCTATTCCTTTCTGGGCTAACATTTCGTAGTAGAAACCTGGTCCAAAGAGGTTGTAATAGAAGGCTAGGAGTAATGTTTGGCTATGAATATTACGGGAAATAAGTATTGAGCCCGCTTCGGAAGATGCGTGCTGGGATTGAATAGCCGGGATAGATTGATTTGCCAGGGTATAAAAAAGAGGAGAAGCGGTGTTGGCCCAGAAATCCGGCCAGGTGATCATTCCTTTTTCCTGGAATACGGGGGCAGAAAACCAAGGAGTGGGATCAACGAGGGGGAAATTGTCGGCGTCGAGGAAGAGGACGGATTCGAAGGTGGAGAAGAGGAAGGCGAGGGATTTGTATTGGTAGCGGTCGATGGTGGCGTTCTGGAAGGAGGGGAGAAAAATACATTTTGCGTTTAGGGAGGCAAGAATGCTACAGGAATAGGGGTCGTAGTCTTCGTGAGTTGGGATGAATACTTCGATTGGGAGGGTGCAGTTTGTTTTTCGGAGCATGCGGATGGAGACCAGGAGGGCGGGGGTGTAGGAACCGCCGCCGACGGTTATGAGTCCGTTGGTTTTGGGGGCATAGGTGATTAGATCGGAGTATTCTGGGAGGAGTTCTACGACGTTGGAGTGGGCTTTTGTGGAGATATCAAGATCTTCTTGGCTTAAAGTGAGATGGTCTATTCGTTCTGATTCTTCATTAATCTCCTCAATGCGGACTAGCACGTATCCGTCTGGGAGTTCAAGAGATGAATTTGAGGGTTTTTGTTCTAGAAGTCTGTAGAGGAAAGATTCAAAGCGAGGTTTTGGATCTTTGACTGAGATTTCAGGGGATAGGGGCGTCGGGAGAAGTTTCCAGGATGTTTTGGGAGAGGAGAGTTCGCGACGCCATTGGAATAGGAAACAGAGGCATAAGGTGGAGAGTAGAGCCAGAGAGAGAATACGAGGTGAGTTTCGGGGTGTATTAAATAGCATGGCGGTGGCTAACGGGTATATGGTGTGAGAGGCAGATGGTGATAATGTGAAAAAAGTGGTATTATGAAGATATTGTAAAGAAAGAAAAGACTTGCATATCAAATGGTAAAGAGGTAAGGATAGGAGTTTTCCAAGAATATCAAGTCAAAAGAATGAAGAAAAAGAATGGTAAGAACAAATGAAGCAATCATTCAAAGGAGCGTGTAGGAGAATTGTATAGAAAATCACATTCAGCAATAGAAAAGAACAATACACCTCGAGATAACCTACAATCAACTTCCTCCTTATCCTCACGTCATGTCATCATGACCTAACCTGATCTAAAAAGTAAGCAAATTAAGAAGAACGCGTGTATGCCATTGATGAAGATTTTCAGACGAGCCTGTCTTGGAACGTTCTATCAACGCTCGAGCAAGGATATTCGAAAAAGTTGTAACAGACGCACGGCCAGCAGCAAGCTATTCTTGGGACATCTTAACATTTTCGAGGCTCCACTTCAGATGGAAAACTAATAGTGAGGTCTCGGATTGGATCGTTCGGATTAGGTTTACTTTGCGATGTCACAATGGGATTCTTCACAGGATTGGACAAACCCTGAAAACGTGGCGGTTTCAAGATGTTCCTCATTTCTCGGGAAGTCGTGATACACGGCCTAGATCTCCAAACAGCCCCGATTGGGGCTGATTCTTCAATGTTACGAATCATGCCGTTTGAACTTCGAAGTACAATCTGAAAATCGTTCAAAGTTGTGATGTGCAAACTGGAGAGATCGTTGGGGTTTCTGAAGTAATCTGAAGCAAATGTTTTGAGTGGGTGACGTACAATAGAACTGTATGCGTATCCGGGGACATCGGTAACCACTCGTGTGGCGTAGTCGTGATAAAGTTTGGGGGCTATCCACTATATATTGTATGGTATGTGCTGACTTGACTGTGTGGGAAAGACCCAGATGGCTATGGGGGCTCGGGGGCTTGCCACCATAATAATATCTTCGTATTCTAGATCATGTTTCTTTTATCGAGTACGAGTATCTCATATAACACCGGTACAGAAGACCATAACTTCTTTGGACCCTTCAAATGAGAACGAGAAATCTCAAAAGTTCCTGTGTATGCACAAAGAGTATACCCCTAAGAGTCCACCTAGTACATCCTATGTAGCCCCTTGGAGAATGGAAATTTCCACATAAAGATATAAGGTTATGGAGCTATTCCTGAACGCCATTTTCAATAAGCTGCGTCGTCACCCAAATTCCTTCAAAAGAGCCTGAGCTTCGTACTCTAATAAGACTAAGTAAGATTTGACCACCGAGCTACCATATTTACATACATTACTGTAGATATTTTTCCTCGTTCGAATTCACTGCGGAGCTTATGAGATTGAGCTGAAAACTTTCAACCTACTACATCTCGTGTTTCCCTCGCTCACTTCAAGCTTTTGTGTGAGTATAAGATGATAATGAAAAACAAGTACGAAAAGGAGGTATGAAATGATTGCTGTTCTAGTATGAATGGAATGTAAGGTCTCATGCAAGGAAAGGAATTTATAAATCACGTACTCAATAACCATAACCTCTCAAATCCCAACTGTTGGGCAAATGCCTACCCATTAGCTGGTAATGTTCAGGCCTAAGAGCTAAGGCTAAGCGGACGAAGCTTGAAGCTTAACAGTTAAAAAATTTAGGCTATCAATTAGCGTGTCGCGTCGAAATCCAGCCTTACGCGACCGCGTGCACATACTTCGTACATCTTCCCTTTCCAATCGTCATGACCAAAGAAAAACATCATCACCTCTTATATTGTCATTTGCAATTATTTGCTCACAAAAAACCTCCAGTACTCATCACCTACCTCCTCCCATTGAATTGTCACTCGAAGAGCTTCAACCTCGATTTGAATATCATATCGCAACGCGCTTACGTTTACGACACCAAATACCTCGATTGAATGCGACGAATTCGAAACCCCTCTCTCACCTTACAAACCAAGTATATCGTCTACCCTACAGACTCTGACTCGATATTCCGAAAGGAATCATACGATTCAGAACTTAACCCTAAGAATGCTGCCGGTTCAAAAGCTTTGCGGCTTTGATTTGTTCTTCTGAATAGAAATTTTGTCTCGGACCAATATTGTGAAGCCGAAAGGTTACGCGATTGAGGAATGTACAAAAGGTCGAAAAGTTGAATGAATAGTCCAGATGTCGAAAGACGATAAAACTGATTTCTGCTATGAGCTATTCCAGTAAGAGCCCGCGTAGGGACGCTCGTCAGGGAAATCGGCTGGACGTCTTTGATCAATATGGTTGTCTTCGATGATAATGCAAGTTGATTTGAAAAAGGAGATACAAATTGAGATGGAACTGGTTCTTCTGCGAGAATGTATCATGAGGGTCTTCATATAAGCTGCTACAAATCGTCTCGTTTTCTCTATACACTCTCGAAGATTACATGATGAAGATATCCAAGGGGCAAAGACTGAGCAGAATATTTATTGAAGATTACAAACAGGCTGTCCGGATTGTATGTTTCCATATATTCCTTTGATCAAAAACTCACTCTCGTGGGTGGTCTTTGGAATGGAGATTACAAGAAGAATTGTCCTTCAAATGCTTTATCATTTGGAGAAATCGTATTACCATGCTCCGGAAGTCAATGCTTCTCGATATTTTTGTTGTGGACATCTAGAGAGATGAGTCAGCGTGGTTTGATAATGGTGAAGCTACTCCGTTTCCATTGTATTCTACCTCCTTCGGGGAGTGAATCTTGTCTCCAACCTTTCTCTCTTCAATGCTTCGTACATTTATGTACGCAGTCATTTCTCAAGACCATTGCCGCGGTATCAACCATAGGCTTTGTCATTCATTTGAATGTAACTACGATCACCGCATTAACTTTCTCCTCTACAACATACATTAGAGTGATGGAAGACGCCGGTATTTTGGGACAAGATTTTCGGATGTTTGTTACCACTTTTCCTCTTTCGTAACTGTTAGAGATGATCACGGCTTTTGTTGATGTCTTTTGTTCGTTTGTGCCCTGCTCTTTTGCAGAGGAATCAAAAACTTATCTTCGTGGACTATACTTCTCAAACAGAGAGAGGGTTTTCGAATTACGCTGAGGTACTTGATCATTTATGTCGCTCGCCGCTAAAACGATTTCGAATCGAGATGATCCCTTCATAAAGGGTTTCAATTATACATGGGTTGATGAAGGTGTTGGTTCTGGAATGATTTGTTCGTAAAGCGCGAATGATGGAATGTGATGATAGACTGTCCTAAAGTCATTGCACCAAATTGGGATAGTTTCAGATCACTCATTTTTTTTTGATGAAAAGTACTTCAATGTCTATGATGGGACCCATCTCGTGTTGGTGTCAAAGCTTAGTGCTTGTCTATCATGGGTAGCATTGATTACTTTGTCGGATTCTTGAATGGGCCTGACTCGATAGCTTTTTGATTGTACATGATTTGGACTTTCTAGTGGGTGATGGTCAGGGCATTTGGGAATTGAGTTTAAGGACAGGCCTAATGGTTGGTAGTCCTGGGTTGTCTCATACTTCTGCCCAAAGTATTGAGGCAACCCCTCCGGGCAGGAGATAAGTACACATCTTTCTGTGATTAGGGGAAAGGAACTAACTACATCGAGCAGATCCTTTGCTCACTTGACCATTTCGGGTGGGCTGTCGATGCAGAGATCTGAATAGATACTTATGGCATTTCGATAAGAATGGTTAGACGAACGAGATATCACGTCAAGATTGGGTGTGTTAACTTTGAAGCAGTAAAATACAGACTTTTGGCCTTTTCCAACGATGCAGTTTGTTAGGAACTGCAGGAACATGTTCTCACATAGAGTTGTTCTTAACGGAGCGTTGGCAGATTGAACAGATCCTTTCAGATCGATTTGGGATTAAGAACTAAAATGCGTCTTATTGTGGCTTTTCCTACAACCTTCAAGTAGGACGGTGGATAAAGCGCGAGAACCCTTTTCCTGATATATTTCCATTGATGTACGTTAGTATTCTGGGATAAATTACCCAAATAGATGAATGATTCAAACATCCACCAACATTCATAACTATGGCCTTAAATGAATGACGCTCCGCTGGCCCTCCGGGGGCCACTGCCGTGGAGGCAGACTACTCGAAAAAAGCAGGTATACCTTCAATCTCCAGCAATTTTATTAACATCTCGAGCGTAGCGAGCTAGGGGGGTTTGGGGGCTTGCCCCCATTATTAATCGATCTGAACGAGTATTCCACCTCAATGGAGGCATTTATTGCGCGATGCTAAACTCTTCGGAAAGTTCAACTGGTGCCTTGCAGATGTTGCAGATGAAATCTGAATCATTGTTTCAAAAGATCTATGAGGTTTCTGATTCCTTACATATCGTTCGATTTATTGCCATACGAGAATTATAGTATACTTGTGATTGGTTATCTGGTCATGTCTTTGGTCTTGCTCACTAATTGTTTGCAGATGATTAGGAATCTCTTCTTGGTATAACCATAAGCTGTGGTTCCTTCACCGACGAAAAAATCATCTCTCTATTCATGACTTCAATATGCATATCCTTTCAGCAAGGATCTCCATCTTTTACGTGTTGATGCTCTCGTTGTAACCATTCTTACGCCATTTTTTGAGCCTTTTTGACATCCGTTACAAAAGTTTGCAAGCCACTTAATCAATGTAACTTGGCCATGTAACCACAAAATGTTGATACGACCGACAAAGTCCGGTGATACACGATCACGTTATCAATTTTCGGAAAAAATATCGTCAAATCAGATGAAGTTATTCGCGCCACAAATATGATAATTCTGCATGCACGAAGATTTCGAGTGAAGCCAAGGGATACTCTGTTTCTGGGGTTACACAATGAGGTCTAGGATTTGACTGAATTCGAGCGTCAGCTTCAGGGATTCGAATGCGGGGTAGCGTGAGCTCTGGAGTGAATTGTAAATGCATTGTGAAGGGTTCATATACGATTATGGAGATTTGAGGCGTATGATACTTCATGCGGGTGCGGGCATCACCGACGTTTCATTGGTAATGGTGAATCATCTGTAGGGCCTTGTGCATGTTCGTGCAGGATGTACTGTCTGTCGTCCAGGCATCCTTTAAATCTGGGGTTCCCGTCTGGTTCACTCGCACTTTCGTTTTTGAAAATTGATAAGTTGATCACTCGCCGGCTTGGCTGGACAATATTCTTGCTTGGATTCTAACGGTCCTCGGTCTTGGTCTTGGGATCACAAAGTTCATATAACCATATCGATCTTCTGTGAGAAAGAAGTTGTTTTGAAGTAATCAAACTCGAGATTAATATTCAAAATGGCTGATGATTTGGGTCCTCACCATAAGCACGATCAAAGGTAGCTTTCATTCATGAACTATTGATTTCCCAAAGCTTGCTGACAAGGCTTTTGATAGTGCGACAACAAATATCTCCGGTAATACTGGCGAGGTAGCTCCCGCCTACGAGAAAAATGAAGTTGGAGCACAAGAAAAAGAAGTCCCTCGTAAAGGAGGAATCGACCTCACTCAACTATCCGCCAACACTACTGGCGAGTATGGAACCTCCATTTCCATCTTAGTTTTTCCTCTTTTCCTCTAACATATCTCAGAATTCGAAATCCTCTCATCGGTATCCCCAAGCATCAACTCATCGCCAACGTCGAAACATTTGCAAATAAACACAATCTCACTGAGATCCTCCCAAATTTAATCAAAGGAGCACTTGTTGCGCAAAGTCCTCATCACGCGGATAAGATTACTGAACTTGATGATGAGGATCGAAGAGTTTTGGAGGAGGAAGTTACGCATCGTTGGAAACATCCTAAACAACTTTACATGACCATTATTTTGAATTCTGTTGCTGCTGCTATTCAGGGTGTAAGTAATTTTTTCCTAAATTTCTTCGTTCTTGCGCTCTTTGGGTTGTCCTCCTGCTATAATAATACTAACCTCGTCACATAGTGGGATCAAACGGGTAGATTACTCAACAATATACATCTTCCCGAGAAACATTGACTAATAAATTAGGTGCGAATGGCGCAAATCTTACCTTTGGGGAGGCTCTAGGTATCCCAGACACAGGCCCTACATGTGAAGCTCAAGGGACTTGTGAAAAGAATGCGTGGATTATTGGTGCTATTAACGCAATGCCTTATATTGCTATCTGTCTCTTGTGAGTGGTTTTCGTTGAGACTTCTCTTGCATCTCAGATACAATCACAATTCGCTAGCAGTATGCCATACTCTCTGCAAGCAAATCGCCAAGACTCTTTCCATTTATTCCGGATAAAAACTGATAGATTACTCCACAGTACCGCATGGATTTCCGACCCCGTAAATCACTACATTGGCCGTCGTGGTACCATCTTCGTTGCAGCAATCTTTTCCCTCATCGCTCCAATCGGCATGGCCTGTTCCCAAACCTACGGCCAACTTATGGCCTGTCGTGTCCTCCTCGGTATCGGAATGGGTCTCAAAGAAGTGACTGTGCCGGTGTTTTCCGCCGAAAATTCTCCCACCAGTATCCGTGGTGGTCTCGTTATGTCCTGGCAAGTCTGGACTGCTGCTGGTATTTTCCTCGGTACATGTGCCAATCTCGTATTTGTGCATTCCGGCGCATTGGCATGGAGATTACAATTTGGTTCTGCGCTCGTTCCTGCAATTCCTCTTGTTATTGGGATATATTTCTGCCCCGAATCGCCGAGATGGTTGTTGAAGAAGGGAAATGTACCGAAAGCATATCGATCGCTATTGCGTTTGAGAAATTCGCCATTGCAGGCTGCAAGGGATTTATATTCTATTCAGGCACAATTGGATTATGAGGATCGTTTGTTGGAACAGAGTGGATTGGCGAAGAATGGAAATATGTTCACGAGGTTCATTGAGTTATTTACGGTGCCAAGATTGAGGAGAGCAACACAGGCGAGTGGTATTGTTATGATTGCGCAGCAGATGTGTGGAAGTATGTCTTTGTCCTTCATCTCTTTTACCTCAACTGGAAATTTTATGCGACGACTCGCTAACCCGTGTTTAATCAATTAGTCAACATCATTGCATTCTACTCTTCCACCCTCTTCAAAAATGCAGGCGCAACATTAATCGGTGCACTTCTTGCCTCTTTCGGTTTTGGGCTTATCAATTTCATTTTTGCGTGGCCCGCCGTCTGGACAATCGATACTTTCGGTCGGCGCACACTTCTCCTCTTTACATTCCCCCAGATGTTTTGGACTCTTCTCGCAGCAGGTCTTTGTTACTTCATCCCCCAATCGTCAAAAGCACATATCGGCATGGTAGCCTTCTTCATCTACCTCTTCGATATTGCCTATTCCCCTGGTGAAGGACCCGTCCCATTTACCTATTCCGCCGAAGTCTTCCCCTTATCCCATCGTGAAATCGGTATGTCCTGGGCCGTCGCAACCAACAATTTCTGGGCTTCCATCCTCTCACTTACTCTTCCTCGTATGTTGGCCGCTATGAAACCACAGGGTGTATTCGGCTTCTACGCCGGACTCAATCTCGTCGCATTCGCATTGATTTTCTTTTTCCTCCCGGAAACTAAACAGAGAACGTTGGAGGAATTGGATTATGTGTTTGCGGTACCAACGAGAACTCATGCGAAGTTTCAGATTCAACAGCAATTCCCTTGGTGGGCCAGGAAATGGATTTTGAGGAGAAAGGGCGAGGTAGAGCCTCAGCTTTATAAGTTCGAGGATGAGGTGTGGGTCGAGCAGGAATTGGATACTAGAGGTGTTAGTAGTGGGCTTGATGTGGGTGGGCAGAAGAAAGAACTTGTTTAGATGAGTTGTGGAGGATGTCAGTGGCGGTTGGTGGTGGTAGTGTCTACTAGGTGAGAGAATCGGGAATCGGTGGGAGGGTTTCTGGAAGGATTCTTTGCTTTAGTTCGCTTGGGAAGATGGTTTCATGGTTGGGAAGATGAATGATAATGAGGGCTGGTAAAGGAGAGATGGAAGATGACAATAAGATGGGAGACGATTCTTGACGCAAGACGGTGGGTGCAGATAATGGCAATCAACAGACAGACAATTAGTTAATTTTCGTTCCTCTTAAATTTTCGAGAAAGAAAGACGATCGTTGAGTTTTTTAAAGATACCATTAGTTTACAATACATCGTATTTGCGTTACACGTATCAGCAATCCAACGGGGGATAATCATATGTGACGTGAGCGTTACTCCATAAGCTCCGAGTGTATTTTCACCATGGAAAAAGTGATTATGGAGATGTGTATATATATGCCAATCCAACCTGAATTCTTCCAACATATCGCCAACTACAAACTCGAAATTTCGGTGTAATGCCTGAGCAACTGCACATTCCCCCCGCGCAACTCATAACTCACAATTTATTGAATTTCTTCCCAGCGCTGGCTAGACGTCCTGTCTTCCAGAACCGCACAATACTCCAGGAAGATATATAAATAGATCTATCGACAATGATGACAAAAGACAATCAAATGGGAAAGCGACGAGAATATATATAAAAATATCACCAATGCCAAATACCCATGTATACATATCATCACGGCAAAAATTCACCGTTAACGTCCTAAATCAGAAATCAAAAATACACATCGTGATTCTCCCGATCCTGAGCTGTGGAAATTCCTCAGATAGATTTGACGGACCTTGTCTTCAAAAAAAAGAATTCCATGTTCTTTTCTCTGCCTAGTCTTGTTTCTTCTCTGTCCTTGTTTGTGCAGGATTATGTAGGGCAGAAGAGGGAGAGGGAGGCGGGTTATATACTTCAATACTCCCCCGTTTCTTTCTTTGATATGATTTTGAAGAACAGATGGATAGATTTCTGTGGGGAGGAAAGGGAAAATGGGAAAGGGAAAGGCTGAGTAGATTTATCGCTCGTTTGATCAGTAGCAAGTGTGAAACGAATAAGTGATTGATTGTGTAATGCAAAATTTCAATTTCCGGTATATAAGTAACCTTCGATTTTGGATTTTGAAGAGTTCAAAGCTTTTGGATAAGGGGTGCAGGGGACTCATGTGGATCTGTTCCAGTTGGGAGATTGGGAGCTGGTATTTAAGTGGTGGTTGAGGGAGTACACTGAGGTGAATAGTGGTTAGTGTATGACAACGATAGTTGGGAAAATAGGGGATTATACCTATCTTCAGAGATTTAGATTGACGAGAGAGAGAAATGACAGGAAAATTAGTCTCACCATTGTCATTCCCATAAAGAAAAATCACAGCACTTGCATTTGATGACAATAACAAGTGCTGTTTTCCCCAAGCTCTAGCACACTCCGAGATATTATACCCTTTTTTTCGTTTAAAGCGTTTCCAGAATCTTTAATCAAGACTTCTCACTGTGTCTTTCTTATTCGACCTTGATATTTGCTAATCAGAGGTTGATATCTCTTGAAAGGGATTTGTAGAGGGTTAAATAGTACTCCTTTGAGTTTCTATTGTCTGGGAGATGAGATGAGATCAGACGAGCGAGGAAGAAAATGAGGTAGGACAAGGAAACTGCAACGAGTCTCGACACTGCGAGATCTGTCACTTTTTTTCATCTCAGAACGCTATATAAATACAGCTTTTTCTGGTGATAGAAATCCATACATGGAAGCTTCCCGGGACCGAAGAACATCAAGGCCTTCGTTCCTTCTGCGTAATCTGCAGTAGGCAGTGGGCGCTACTTTTCGGGGGGAGGGTGGTTTCTATGGGAGTTGAGTGGGGTTTTGTGAAGAGTTTGGGGAATATGTTGGGGAATAGATTGAGAGGCTTAAGTGAGAGAAGCGGATGATGGATAACAACCTTTGCGAACGGCAACGAAGAAGATTTCCTGATGGCGAGATTTGAGGTATGAAAGTAATGGAAGAATCGATGATTAGATGTCTGTGTTACACGGGATACTAATCTCGAGGTATAAGTCTTGTGTATACTCGGATTCTGATGTGAGGAATGTTTTGATCTATAGATTCTGCGGGCCTCGTAGTCTCCTGTCAATCTACCCATCTGAGTTTGGTACCTTTGCTACTTTAATTTCATGAGAGAGGTGGTTTATATACCCCAAGTTTCCAAGATGCAGGGTAAAAACTTAGTATAGTAAAGAATCATGCACTATCTCCGATATCACTGATCATTTTACAGATTCCTCGAATTTAGAGGTGTTCCCTCAGCTTGTGAAATCTTTCAAACGGAGGTAATTTCGGAACTCAAGGGGTATATAAAGATTTCCTGCTTTTATGGGCATCTGAAAAAGTAAATCGAGAGCTTTGGCAATACATGCTAAATGTTATATAGCCTTACAGCTTTACGAGAATGAATTTGACGATTCATAGGATAGAATTTTCAATCCGTGATACGTCATTCCTCATCATTCTCTCGTGTTTTTTATCAGACGATGATGAGAATCTATCTATCTACAGATGACAAAAGTTGTCGTAGTGGCAACGAGAAGTTTCAGTCGATGACAATAATGACTATATAGTCTGTCTTCTCTGGTTTCAAACTCCATTTTGAACTTTGAAGTCATGATAGGAAACCTTGTGTAGATATTGATCACTGCCGCACCTACCACATGTCTCGAGTATGGATAAGGTTATTGTTTTGTTTCTCCACAAAGACTTTTTAGTCTTGAACACCACATCTCACATATATAGTGCATAAGAATGTCGCTTGTATAATTGTCTATGGGGATTATATGGGGTATACGAGCGAAAAGGGATACTTGTAAATATTTGAGGTAGATATGTATAGCATATTTGTATGTAGTCATAGAATCACTACCCAAGAGTCCCAGCGATTGGTGTTTCAATTGTCGTTCCGGGAAGATTATATAAACTCTCGATGGTCCAGTCTTTCTGAATCAAAAACAGCAAGAAAATACCTATCAAGCTATCATAGATTTAGTCTGAAAGCCTAGTATCCGTATCCGTAGATCTATTCTATAACACTCCGTACTGACAGCATTTTGTATGAAAGAATCAGCTAACTTGCCGAAATCAACATCTTATCGAGACGACAGTAAGGATAAGTTTAGGGAATGACAACAGAACAAACAAAAGATTAGAGCACTCGACGAGTATGATAACAGGAAGAATGCCAATGACAACGAGGATCCTCGCCCGATAAATCTTCACTTGTTCCCTAAGTTCCGAGTTTAGAAAATTCATAACTACTCGCAACAGTCTTAATACTTGTTAAGACTCTAATTAAAACCCCGTTCATACAAAAAATCCTGAATTGGTCTTGGGAATTGTGTGTTTCCTGTATTTTGATATAGAAACATCTGTTCTTGGGTTAATATACCTCATTCTATTTCCCCTCTTAACGAACGTCAAGAGTACCTATACCTATCAAGGCAACAGTATCTCTTCCACACAGCATCAAATCCAACTATATATATCCCCAACTACCCCAAAGCTTCAAAGTACGCATAGCATATACATCCTATAAGTTTGTCACACAGGAAGGATTTTGATCCACTCCATTCCATTCCATCCTACCATACAGCATAATCCGCTCAAAAATCACCGTATTCGGATTATTTATTCGAGTCCAGCAAATTTTTAATTGCATATTCCATCTCCTCCTCGGAATCTGAAGAAATAACTGGGGAAATGATAGAACTTGAGAAGTGATGACAATAAACAATCAAAAACAACGATAAATACATCATCACTCAACGATTAATATCCTACATAAACGGACCCGTACACCGCAATTCCGCTTAATATCTCCGAAAAGAAATATATCAATCATTCAATCCCAGCGATCAACTCGACCATCGTCGATGTCTTCTTGTTGCGTAAGGGTGTGATAGAGTTGCGGATTGAATTTGGGGTGGATTTATATACCCACCAAACTCCCAATATGTTCAAGCTGAGGAGAACATATCAATCAGCAGACGGTAGGCGGAAGAAGAATCAACAGAGTAGCATCACCCCGCGGATCCATCAACTATTACCGTCTACGTACCTAACTTAACGCTTATCAAACCGTCTCTTGATGTTCCACTCAGCAGCTCCTCTTTCACACATCTTCGAACTCTACTATATAAGGACCGAAGATGTCGGGTTTGTATCAGTAAAGATATCCCAGAGACAAGAAAGATTGCATCCGAGGGTAAGTGTATCACCGAGTATTTATACCATTAAATTGGAGAATTGCCTATGATCATTTGAGTAGATGACATATGTGTATGCGCGTGTAGAGTATATTTCTCCCTCACCAATTCACACGTTACATTGTAAACGACAATAAAAATCAGATTGATGATACTGATCTTTTTGTGGGAATGGCAGTAGGGAGGACGAATGTGATTATGAAATGGTACAGCTATATTTGAGCGGTTGGTGCGAGGGGAAGAATATATTGTTTATTCTAGTTTCAAGTTTGGGGAGAAGGTACCCCGCAAATTTGCTGTCCTTGAATACCTCGGAAGATAATGCTTTTTCCATGTGCACTTTTCGTAGCGTAGGCGTGCTGTTGAGATTTACATACATCATGCCCTGCTTCTTTTCTCCTGGTTGAAGAGAGGGATGAATGTGAATTCATGGTCAATATTCCCATTTCCGCAACTCATAGAATATATAGAAGTGAAATGTAGACAACATGTTCTAAGCCTCGTGCCCAATCCATTTACTACGGTAGGATCAAGTATTTAAGAGTCGTAAACTTTGTATCGTAGGAAGAAGTATAAGAGCAGATGAGCAGCTATCTTTCCTCGATAGAATTGGCAGTACTGCGAACAGTTTACTTGCACGGCCTTTCCTAGAGGAGCTATTTTCAAGTTAAAGATTAGGGATGCTTGAATTATGCGATGACAGAATCATAAGTTCACAATGATATAAAACGACAATAATCCCATCAGTAGCAATATTGAGAGAACCAACAACAATATTGACAGTACTCACAATACTAAGAATATCGAAATCATCGACCCCAGTTGGTAATCAAACCCAACTGCTCAATATGACAAAAACTACAACCCCTCGACCTCCTGGACCTGCCCATGAGGGTATAGAGAAACATATGTCAACTACCGCAATCTAGTTCTTGTATGGTATCATGTCTATACTCTGTATCTACTCTCTTCTCCTGGCTGCATCAGTGGTTTTATATCCCCACATCGAGGCTTCGGATCATTCCTGTGGAGATGCCATAAATTTGCGAGGTCTGAAGTATAGAGGGAGAAATAAAAGAGGTTAGTTAGCTCCGAATTGTCTGCAAGCCCTCTATAAAAACCATCTGTGAGACTAGACATTATCTTATCCAAAGCATACAGGTGTGCATACCACTTCCCTGTCCTAGGAAGAGATCAAAGGATCGAACGGATTCTTCAATCAAAGTATAGAACTTGAGGAAGGGTGGAAGTAATGATGTGGGCGAGGTTCGACTACCAGATACTAGCAATGGATGAGGGATGTATATAATTGCGAATCACTTAATAACAAAAATGACAATGGCAATGGAAATGGAAATAATAGTTTCTATCCATTTGGCAGAGGGAATATATATGTGGAGAGGAATTACGGTCTGAAACCGACAACATTACAATATCCCCATCGGAAGAATGAATAATGTGGAATCATCACACGAGAAATTTGATGTAGAATCTAATCGACTCGTCGTCTTTATCGCTGCTGACCATGAATACAGCTGCTGCTTGATGTCGCCTGCTTCCTGCGATGGGAATCTCTTTGTATTTATCTGACTTCGAGAACGAAATGGGAGCGATTTATATACACCCTCAAGGACACAATACATGCGGAAATCCAAACAGAGAAAAAACAGTACTCCGCCTTGCCGATTCCAGAGAACGAAGCACACTCTTCTTACCTCGTCATTCTTCGATTTTCCCCCTCTGAGTCAAGTCTCAGGTATAAAATCCGCACCCATCTTTTCACTTTCTGACATCATGCCCAACTAAGAATCAATATGCACCACATGCTGGGAAGCCAACATCGTAACATCACTACCAATCCCGCTGGAGGGATAGCAGATGGTTAATATATTCGTCATTACTGATATTCACTCGACTTCGAATTAGCAATTGTATGCACGAAAAGATGACAGTAAAAAATAGTGGCACCATTCGAGAGCTTCGAGTGACAAGATAAAACTTCCTTCATGCAATATTATAATTCATAGACCAGACTCTTCAAAGACATTCCATCGACTTTGGTTAGGCAGCACTTGCTTTTTCCCACTTTCAATCCTGGATTTACGACGACAATTGCTGAATTACGTCTCCAGCGCGAGGTATTTGGAATACTGTGCTCGGAATCCCCATGGAGATGGTAGTATGGTATGTCGAAGAAATACCCGTCTATAGTCTCCGTCCATGATATAGTGAGACATCTCAAGACCCAACCATCCAAATACCAGAATCCGACGATCTAGAATCCGTAGATATGATTCAGCAGTCATGATATCTTCTCTGAGAGAGATAACTTGTTATCAACATGAATGGACAATACATGTGCATATCTGACACCCAACGACTCAAAATCCATCATCACATCTCGCAGCTTACTGAATCCACCGCGAACTAATCAATACCATCGAACCACATTAAAAGTAAGATACAATCTAAACATCATCCTCCGACCTCACGACCTTCCAAACTTCGAGAAAATTCTCTAGGACCCTTTTTCCCTTCTCGATCGACCCACCGTCACCACGATATACATACATCATGATCGTGATTATCAAAACCCATCCGTCTATAAATAACCACATCAAATGAAGATCAGCTCCAAGCCATCCATGAAATAAAATCATCGACCAAGAATTCTCATTTCACGATAATAATGATTATGAACCCCTAGAAAAAAAAAGAGGACCAACTTAGATTCCAGTTATGTTCGCAATTTGAGGTTTTTTTTTTAAAACCTTGGTGTTAAAATTCCCTTGCTCACGAGAGATATGATATTATAATGTCAGCAACTTTTACATTCCCTACCTATCTAGCTAGGTACCTAAATACCCAAAAACTTAAAAACTTAAAAACCTAAATATATATAATAACAAACCCTCAATATAACAAACTCCCTCCCCCCAACCAACTCTCCCATTCCCAATTCCCCAACCCGCACATCCCAATTTCAATTCTCCAGGCAAATGCTCGCTTCCAAAAGTACCCTCTCTCTTCTCTCTCTCATCCCTCTAAATCCCTTCCCTCCCTCGTCCCCAGAACCGCAGATCCTCATATCGATCATGCCAGATCGACGTTATCGTTCGTATACCACATTAACATTTTTTCATTTCTTCACGAAAGATAGATATACTTCGTACAGACAAGACCCAGGTAATCCTTGTTATTTTCACAATCCTCGTTTATGGTATTTCGATCGGAGAAGGTGTAGAATGTGTAGAGTATTCTGGAACATTTCATCTAAAGTTTCTCACTCCACCTGTCAAGTCAAATCAATTCAAGTAAAGTCAAAGCAAGTAAAGTCAAAGCAAGCAAGTTAGAAACCCCCCTCTCTTTCACACATGAAACTCCCTAGATTCGCAAGCTGCCAAACAACCCACCGCTTCAAAAGGACAGACAGACACATAACGCTCCCATTCCATTCCATCACCTCCCTCCCTCCCAGCCAGCCTAGACCAAACCAAACCAAACCAAACCAAAATGCGGATAAGGCTGTCTCCTCCCATAGCATACCATAGCACACCATAGCACACACTACCAACCCAAAAGCGTAATAACCGCGCCTCAAACATCACTCACCCACACAACCCATCAAATAATTCATGCGACCTCGGGAAGCTCAGATAAATAATCCACGGCGTGGTTTCGCATTTGCATAAGGTTACCTAGTATTTATACAATAAGGTTACTTATCTGTTCTATTCTATCTACTCGTAAATAGGTACCTACATACCCATACCGAGAAATTTACTTGCTCAAATCAGTCATGCACAGACGCAAAACAGGGAGAGGGATTATCTTGCAAAGAAAGTCGCCGCGGATTAATCTGAAGATTGATGCGCGTGTTTGGGATTTTTTCTGCGGTTTGGGGTTGAGGGAGGGAGTTTGATGGTGTGATGGTGATGGTGATGGGGATGGGATCTTGGATTTTTTTTATCTGCGGATTGCGATTGCGATGGAGATTGAGATTGCGATTGCGATTTGGTGTTTTGTTTTATTTTAGTTTATTCCATTCCTTTTCATTTTCCTAAGGCTCGTTTCGAAAGATAGATGGATGATAATATAGAAACTTACATATTACAGGAAAGAAAAAGACTAGGTAGTTAACAGTTCGATGCCATACAACACAATACCGGTATAATATAACATAACCTATCCAACCATCTAATAATAGAAATCCCCATCCACACCCACAAGTGCAAAGACAAGACAAGACAAGACAGACCCGAGATTCTCATCGTCATAACTACCTACACACGTACTCACATCACGAGTTTCGTGTACGTGATTAAAATGTGCATGATAGATTTCTGTTTCTCTTTCTGTTTCTCTTCAATCTCTACTCGAGTACGGAGTATGAGAAGACCTAGTATATATACAAAATCCCATTACATTCCCGACGATATGAATACAAATCATATCATAGCAATTATAGAAGATATAAATAAATTCTCAGGAACATGTATTTATTCATCCATCCAGCCAGCCTTCTTGGCAGGGAACCAGGAGGACGGGTGAGAGGGATGTAGATCGCTGTCATTATGTCTAAGACGGGGAGGAGATCAGGGTCTCGCATTTATGAGTCCCAGTACTTGATCTGAGGATTAGTCAGTATTCAGGAGTCGGAGTTGGAGTTGGAGTTGGTGGCAGGTACTCGGGACAGATGTGAAATTATGAAAAGTGCGTGCTTGTGCTTGGGAGCTCGAAGAGGAAATGAAACGATTGGTTTGGGGTTATTCATTTGTATAGTGTGTAGATAGATATATTTGTGAAGGTTTTATTCTCTACACGCAGATGAACAATTGCTTTGTGGGAAATCATCATACGATATGGTATATACACACACAGTACCTACCTCCGGCAAGAAATCCAAACGACCGATATGCGACCATCCAATAATCAATAAAATACACAATAGTTCATCACAAGTTCACAACGCGAGCTCCAAAATGGTACATGTAAATAGATACCGAACAAGTCCACCAAGCGTGATACCCAAGGAGCATTTCCCATCGCGGATTGGAGGCTCTAAGCGCTGGTGGATGGGTAAATGCATGTGGAATGGACGAGGAAAATATGTCGGCGGGATTGATTGGCTGTGAAGCATTGATCGCGGAAGATTGGGTGCGGGAAGAGGATGCTGCGGTGCTACCCCTGATGAGATAGATGCATTGGCCTCGCGCTTTTTGATGCACTTGCTGAGGAAGCAGTGGGTGGATGGATGATTTGATGGGATACTTTGGTTGTAGACGCGGGAAGGAAGAGGGGATTAGGAATTTAGGAGGGAGCGAGAGGCGATGGGTGATGAATCATGATGAATGGAAGGCATGGATCGACAAATACGAGGATGGGGGGGTTTTCTGGCTTGGTTTTCTGGTTTCGTTGGGGATAGTGTATATCTAATGTGCACATCGATCGTTTCGCGGGAGGCGATGAACTTACTTACTTACTTGCATATTTCGGAAGGGTTCACGGCAGAGGTATTTAGTGAGGAAGTTTGTTCGTGGGCATAAATAGTTTGAGCTTAGGTAATTTGGGTTTGTCAAGACTCAAATGCAATGGGAGATGGCTAGATGCATGTGCATACAATCTGAACGATTGGAATGGGTAAGAACGCTTCAGCCCTGAGAGGATTGCGGCATCCAATGAACTGATCGCTTTCTTCATTGTTCTGCATGGATGAATGATGAAGGAAACAGCCCGAGGATTGGATCCTGTAATTGGTGTCTGGGAAGTAGATATTGTGGTCACTGATCACTGGTGGCTGCTTGAACTTGGCGCTGTTTGCGAATGAGGATATGTCATGCGAAGAATGTCCAGAACATCCTAGATACACTATGGAATTGAGGGTGTGATGAAAAAAGGGACACCGGGAGGCAGGAGTAACTTCTCAAGGAAAAATGATAACCTCAATTCGAATAATCTCCTACCGACATGAATGATGAATTTACTCAGGACAAAATTTATTATTACCAAGAGAGTTACCAAGAGAGTTACCAAGAGAGTTACCAAGATGTAATCTTACAATGTAAGAGAAGAGCATTGATGAGAACTTCACTAAATCAATCCCTCGCTAGGTACACTGTATGTAGGTAACTTGGGTAAAAACACATGGATTACTAGGTAGATTAGATGTTTTAAAACAGCACTCTCAAATCGTTAATCACATGCGTCGTCGTGAATCGTGATGCTTCGTGTACATTATGAATGTGGAGAAGGGGGACCAGCTTTTCAGGCTCGACATACTATTCGGGCTTTAATCTTTTGCGACTCCGTTCAGCGTCCTTGTTTTTCCTCAAATAGATTGGATTTTCACCATGGGCACGCCGTTTGCAATATATCTTCTCAAGCACTGCTCAATTCTAGGCTCCGTGATGGATAATCCGGAGAGGCTTTGCACGGTATGGTCATCGTCATGCGAATCGTAATGATGGAGAGATATTAATGTGGTGAGTGATTAGATTGATGGATGGAGCGGAGAGATACGAATCAATGACATGTACCGGTGGTGAGACCTTGGGCAAAGAAAGTAATGCCGTGTACGAAGGAGAGGATCCTCTTCGGTTCCAGGTATCAATCCAGGCCTTTTCGTGTTCCCATTCACACCCAGGAAAGAGTGCCAAAGTATGACTCTGAAGATGTGTGTGTATCCACCATCAAGCAAGATTGGGGCACAGTACTCCGAACAGGATAGCAATAACTCCTAGTTGGGAATCGAGGTGGATGTACCAGTGCGAAAATTGATTAGATGTATGGATTGGGAGACTTAGCCACGCGATATGTACGCGTTGTGGTACGGGAGTGGAGACGTGAAGTTCTGGTGTTGATTTTTGTATATTTTATATATAGGTATCTCGTACATACCTACATACCTAGATGAATGATTACTCCGTAGGTGAGATGAGATATATTGAGCGTTCCAGGTCAAGTCCTGCTCAAAGTGAAGATTTAGTTAGGGGAAGCTTGTGTTTGAGAGCGTTCAGTGGCTCAAGATATTAGTTGAGATTTAGGTTCATCACAAGTTCAAGCAGCATTTGAAATTTATGCAATAGGCTTCGTCCCCTGGATTCCACTTCATCGGTCCCGTCAAACGGTCGAAGGGCTCGAAGGATTTTCCCTTCCAACCTTGAAACTTTACTACCCTTTTTTAAATCATCTACTTCGTACCCGTTGTACCCGTACGTGCGGTACTCTTTCCAGTCATCATGAGTCCCTTCCTGTACGCGGTTCTGTGCACTATTGAACCACTTCACGGTATCTTCCGCTGCTGCTCTCGTTTCTCCTCTTGTCTTCGTCTTGAAAAGTTGGCTCCAGAACTTTGAAGAATCAACTCACTTGCTTGCAAGAAACTATTGTACCCAATTAATAGAAGTGGAACCTGTCAATATGGTTTTCGTGGCACCAGGTATCTTAGATGATCATGTCAACAAAAAAGGATGTGAATGATTCCCCTTTGGTCTCTAGCCCATGTAAATTAGATGTCTAGCAAAACTACCATTACAGCTCATTTTCTTAGCTAAAGTTGGCTTAACGAGGCTTTTCCCTCCCTCGCTCATCGAACATCAATATTCATGCCAATCAAACCTTCGAGACTCAATTTGTGATTTCGATTTCGATTTCGATTTCGGTTTTCAAATGTCGAGTAACTTTTCCTTTCCCTTACTTCCCACCACACCGCCCTTTTCATCGTTCTTCACCACATCGAATCTCATTCCACGTTTCTTCCCACCCTCCATATCCTGTCCTATCCTATCTATTCCACACCACGACCATTAAAGAGAGACGAACAAGAGATTGATAAGCCATTCATCACTGCCACTAACAAAATCTGCGACAAAGAGTACACGGAAGATTCCCCCACATCAGCTCTTTTTTTAAATTAAAAATCAAAGTGGTCCCTTTGAATAATCCCTAAGTATGACAAGGGATCTTTGTTGATCAAACCTACTAAGAGATCATCCATGCTCACTCTCGAGTCTCGAGCAAAGACTTTTTCGCTACTTTCGGATATTCTGGATAGCATGCGTGACCCAATGAGGAAGAGTGGATGTGAGAGAGAAAAAAAAAAGATCAAGATGTAAGCAGAGTCTACTACCTTGTTACACCATCTTCAACTTTGGTGAAGGGGGGACCTGTCGCGCGTTCATTGGGATGTGTAGATGGCGATGCACGTTTAAGAAAATAGGTAAACCTAGTCCATCGCTCGTCTCGCTCATTGGAACGCCTCTTTTTGCCTTCTACATGAGAGGACTAATTTGTTAATCTCATTCGCTCAATAGAGACGATCTAATTCATGGCTCAGGGAGAGAGAGGACAATCTCATTCCTTTCCTGGCTTTGGGTATTGGGGATCTTTGACTCTGGGATTGGAATCTTCCGATACTTTTCATAGGTCGTTCTCTTATTACCTAGCATCAATGATGTACCGTGTCGTCCTCTCCTTTCCGACAAACTCTCGATCGATAGATTATACTGTAGATGGATACATATTACACAGGTAGGCAGATAAAGAAGAACAATGGAATATCAAAGTTAAGACGGGTTTCTTTCTTCCTTTCTTGATTAGGTACTCAGCTAGGTAGATAGGTAGTTACCTATTGATATTGAAATACTTTCTTTTCTTTTTCCCCCCTCGTTCGTTCCATTCCACTCACCTCTTTCGTCTACGAGTATTTGCCTGCGTTCTTTACGGGTGTTGATTGATAAATATACCATATACCATATACCATATACCATATACCATATACCATATACCATATATCATATATATACTATACATATACTAGACATATACTAGACATATACCAGTTCTAGACTAAAAAAGTATCGTTCCGGGTCGTTCTTTATTACCTATTGATTGATAGAGCCCTTCTTTTTTCTTGATTGAAAATTCAATTTATCAAGGCATTATCAAGGCATTATTGCGAAGAGAGAATTGAATTCGATTGGTTCATCTTTTCCCTCTTTCTCCATAAAAGTATATTCTACCTGGGTATGTCCAGTCCAAAATACGCACAGCACTTTATTATACACAGACATTACATACCGGTACATTATTACATCCATATACTTGGCATTTATACTTTTCTAACTTGACTCTTCTTATTTTTCACTTCACTCGTCTTATTTTTTACTCTCTCTTCTCTCTTCTCTCCTCTCGCCCTCGACTACCCTTGACTACCCTTGACCCCAAGTACTTAGGTCCCTAGTAAAAAAGACGAGCTAGGTATACTTCACTACTTACTTCACTTACATACATACATCAAGCAGCAACCACACACACAAGAATCCCGCTACTGTACGCACCTACGCACCTACCTTCACTCGACCATTCACACTTAAACTCAACTGATTCCTCATCCACCCAACTTCACCATTTCCACTCATCATCCACCCAGACCTTCTCTTATTTCTCCACACTCTTCCACACTTATTATTATTATTCACACACACACACCCACCACACACACACACACACACACACACACACAAAAGCACACAAAAACGCATCAATTTCAATTTTATTCTTCCTATTTTTCTTTCCTTCCTCTGAAAAAAGAATTTAAAGTCCTTCCACAATCCTTTCAAGTTGAGATAAAAAACTTTACTTACTTTTTATTTTTCTTCTCATTCGAGACTTCCTTCTAAATCAAAGCTTTTTGTTATCGTTGTCGTGATCGTTGTCGTCGTCGTCGTCGTCGTCGTCTTCGTCTTTTGACTTTACTTTGAGATACCATCACTTCCTTCTTCACATCTTCTTTCCATCAAATAGAGATACTACATACAACACATTCAATCCCCAAACTCTGTAATATTCCCATCAAAAGCGAAGTCCACTCGTCATCATCATCATCATCATCATCATCATCATCGATACCCGCAGAAGAAGAAGAAAAGAATTAAAAACTCAAGTTTGACAAGGCCAGGCCATTTTGATCAGTCCGCGACCGAGAAAATACAAACTTATTCACATCCATTTGTTCGGATTTTTCGGGGTTTTTGTTGTTTACATTGAAGAATCATCAACTCTTTTCTTGGATTCGCCCATTAAAAAGTTATCTCTTCTCTCTTCACTCATCAAAATTCCTTTCCATCTTCGACAAGAATCGTTTCGATTAACCTTCATTCTCTCGCACACATTTCATCTCTCAGTACGACGATTTGTTTGTTGCTTGTGTTGAAAAGAAAAGGCTTGCCTCTTTTTTCACACCACCACCTCATCTCACCACACAACCTTCGAGCTTCTTTTTACAGAATTACATTTTACAAAGCAAAACAATATAATTACATCGAAACTCCTTCGACTTTACGTACAATACGCATTCGATAATATCTTTTTTCGAATCATCTTAATTTATCTAATACTATTCCCGTCCCTTCCTCAGGTCGACCTGACAATCCTTACACGATCAATTCATCGACACGAATACATTCTCTTCGATAATTGATCCTTCACGAATCTACGAATCGATTGATTCCTACCTTGACACCCAAACTTACAATATCCCCTTCAATTGTATAAAAAAAACATCAAAATGGACGCAGGCGGTCTTGCTCAGATGTCTTACAACAACTTCCCTTCCAGTAATGGCTTGGGTATGCCAGTTACTGGTTTCGCTGCTAGAAGAGCTGCTAATGGTTCCAACATCAAACGTCTTTCATTTGAACCCACTGCCAAGACTCTCGATTCCCAAGATAACGGTGCACCAACTCCAAGAACATCTCGTTCTCACTTACTTGCAGGTTTAAGAACTGCACCCAAGTCTGCCACTTCTGCAAACTTTCCATCAACTGCTCCACCAACCCAAGTTCAACACAACACCGGCAACAGTGGAATGAACTCGAGCAGATATGCCGATAATGGACCAAAGACTTCAGGATATGCTCCATTCAATCAACAAAACCATCAAATGAACCAACAGATGTACTCTGTTCCCGAACAAGTTCTTTCGACTCCCGAGATTCGACTTGACGATGGACATGATGGAATGGATCCAAACTTGTATGCTCAGCTTGTTGCCACCAATCTGTATCTCGCAGAACAACAACAACGTCTTCAGCAACAATTGATGAACGTTCAAGCTGCCGCTCAACAGATGAGTTTGAATGGACAATACGCAACTCCACCAATCACCCCACAAAACATGGGAATGTATCAACAACAGCAAATGAAGCAAAACATGCAACCAATCATCACACCTGTTCCCGGTGCTCAACCTGGTGTTTACTCGTATTACAACCCCATGACTGGACAACAAACCTATTTCATGGATAACAGTCAACAATACGTCGAGTCACCAATTGAACAAAGAGTCAGCTATTCTCCACCACAACAACCTGGCACACCAAGATTCCAAGTCTCCCCACCACAATCCGATGCACCACCTTTCACAAGATCTATCAGTCCACCAAAGAAATCTGCATCGCCACCACAAGACCATGCTCCTTTGCCTCCACCATCTGCCGGTGCTTTCCGTAGAGGACATCGTAACTCAAAGTCTACGGCTATGTCTATGTCCGGCGAGATTTCTTTGGATGGTCCAAAAACTGCTGGATTACCAAAATCTACTTTCCCCGGTACTCCAACCCAAACTGGATTTGGTCCAGGTGCAGGACGTGCTGGTGAACATCCAGTCAGACAACCACGTGGTCCACCACCTATTGAAGAATTGAAATCTAAGCCAACTGCCAAGTTTGAGGGCTCCAAGAACTTTGCTACTCGAACTCGTCGAAGTGCTGTTCACAATCTTGTTCGTGCTGGATTGGAACGTCGAAGAGCACCAGGTAGTGCTTCAGGCAGCATGTCACCTGTATCTGAAGATGGTGAGATGTCATTCTCAGCTGATGACAATGATTCGGATTCTGGCCGTAGTGGAAGTGGAAGTCTTTCAGGTCGTCCAAGTCCACCAAGTTCTCGTACATCTCAACATGGTGCCATTGGTTCTAACCGTCCTACTTCAAGACAAAACTCTCTTGAAATCAAGTCAGTCATGTCTGTTGAATCATTCACCGCTGAGAGTGTTTCTGGTGACGAACAAATTGGTGGTAGCTTCGCTGCTGTCTTCAAGAATGCTGGAAAGAAGCCTGAAGTAGCTGCTATTCAAAAGAAAGCACCAATGCTTGTTCTTACTAGCTCTGAGAAACGCAAAAGCTCCGTCTTTTAAGATGTTTGAGTAAATCACTTAATGGGTAGATCCCATTTTGTGATTATCCGATCTCTACTTTAACATGTCGAACAAAAAGAACAATTTGATATTGCATTCGACATTGTGCATATTTCGATGCAGGAATCGGGGTTTTCTTGCTTGCAATTGCTAGTTTTTTGACGAAGATGATGAATACTTTTCGAGAAACAAACTTCTTAATTAATTTTGAAGGAACTTTTTGAGCTTTCAGCCTCAAGGTTGTCCTTCATTCGATATAACAATTTCTTTTTTTTTTTTTTTTTTTTTCGTTCTGGGGGTTCTGACTTCTTTTGTGAATTGCATCCCGGAAATTCTCTTGTATTTGCAATAGTATGGATTTGTTTGACTTTGATATTTATCGGTTTATTGTCACAAGTCACAAGTCCGAAGTTGTCGAACAAGAGTGAAATCTGGATGCTCTTCCGAATGAAAGGGAGGTATTTTCGATGGGTCTGAGGGGAATGCAATGGATTGGGGATATATGTTTGGACTTTTTTGCTCTTTATTCTGATACTGGGGATGGAATGGTTAAATGGAAATTGTGATACGATTATATGCCTGGGTTTACGTTCTTTTTTTCTCTTTCGAGTTTGGGGGATATAAGAATATGAACCTGTTGATCAGAATTGGAGGAAATACCAGGCTGGAATATGGGGGACACGGATTGTGGGTTGTGAAGGAAAGAATAGGGAAATTCTTGAATGTGCGAATAGGTGGGGGATGAGACAGGATAGGGGAGATGGGATTAAGTGAGGATATATTTGTAGCAATATGAAATACCATTCTTTTTGACATTATTCTTCCGGTCATTGCTTTGTATGTTTTGTGATGAATTTGTTGTTGATTGTAGATGTGATGCAAGTGAGGAGAGTGTAATATGAGTGAGTGCAGGGTCAAGGAATGAATGACGTGACGAATAATACCTACCTAGGTAAACAAGGGGGTAACTCGCTACAGCCTCCATCTCAAGTAAATTTGCATCCGCTTCTTCCTCCTTTTCTTGCATACTGCCCTGCCCCATTTTACTTCCTATAATAAATGAAAGGGAGTTCTTGCTTTTTTTTTCTTCTCCTGAAAGAGAGGAGAGGAGAGGGGAAATAAGCGATGATACCAATTTTGGGTTGATGGGGTGGAGCCGGGGGGGGGGGGGGGGGTGATTTAAGATACTCGTGTCGGATTGTGTGTCGGGGGCTGGGGG
>PQXH01000123.1:45043-89764 GCA_004786125.1 Botrytis tulipae
GGTTGGGGGGGGGGCGGGGGGGGGGGGGGGGGGTGTTGATTAAATTGAATCGAATTGAATGTTGGTGAGGTGTGTGTGTGTGTGTATATTGATATGTTTCGATTTGTCTAGATTATATTATATTGGGTTGGAAATAAGGATTTGTAGTGGTTGATGGGGGAAGATGGGAATATGAGAAGATAAGTGGATGGGGAAAAAAAGATGGAAAGGGGGATTTAAGAATTTTTAGGGTAGTGGAAGGGGGGGGGGGAGGAGAGAGAAGAGAAGAGAAGAGAATGGGCTGGGTGTATGAATTATATCAATTTTTTCTTCTTGTGGGTTTCTTCTCTCTGTATGTATGATTCAATAGTGTTGTATGGGGATTATACTCGATGGCGGATATATGTCTGGTAGGGTAGTTCGGTGGTGAAAATTGTGGTTGGAGAGGGAATAGAATGGGAATAGGAATGGGAATGGGAATGAGAATGTGGTGGTGGGTAGGAGGGGTTTTGGAGAGCTTTAAGCGGTAGAGTGATGAATAAAGAATAGATAAATGGGAGTGGGAATGGAGATTAGACGAGAGCAATTTGTTGGCATGTTGTATTGTATTTAATTGTTTAATTTTGTTGGGATGAAATGAAAGTCCTGTTGTTGAGGTTTGTGGTTGTTGTCACCATTTACCTTACTATTGTAATTCTTATTTTCTCTTATATTTCCAGATTTACCGAGTCTGCCCATTTCATCACAGAGATTTGTATCATAAGTTCTGTGTTCTCGCGGTCTGGCCGAGGAGTATGGTGATAGTTCCTTAGAAGTCATCGACTTTGTTTAGGATTTGAGTTTGAGGATGAGATTTGGGGAGATGGGTAGGTTTTATATAGTAGGATTTTGGAGATTTTGAGGGAAAAGCAAAATCTGTGACAATAAGAATTTGATTCACTAAGTAACTGTGATTGATACTGCAGGTGTGATTTATTCATAGAGGTTTATGGTGTACAAGACTGGCAACGAGGAAAGAGATAAGTATATAAACTCCATAACTTCCTTGATTTAAATTGCGCCATGGACTGCATAGCGAATCATGGGGATAACTACATGGGTAGTCCAATTAGATCCATAATTTCGGGCTTCAGGAGGAGTCGAGAAAAAGAGACGAAACTAAAATCTCCTATATACCGAACCTCGATTAGAGGAACGACCTGTTTTTATATTGTTGAGGAAGTTATCACTGGGTACTGTCATTTCTATAAACTTTTGTCGGAATCTGTGATGAGTGTTATTATTATACCGAAATTGTCATCTGATAATTTAAGTCGAGGTGAAAAGTATTGATATTTGATGATATGAATGCGGTAGGTTGAACTGTTGTCTAATTGAGGGATTCTATATTCCATCTTTCTAAATCATGTATATATGACCTTTTTGCTTTCAAAACACATTGCTTCGAGGATGAAGAGACCATGATTCACCCGGAGATAGATATCAAGATAAATTACAAGTGAAGATATAAACGTATAGGTACTTGTCGGCTATTTCGATAAATTCTGTCAACTATACCAGGGTGGTTGGTCATATTGTGAATTGGATAGCCGAAGTAAGTACAGTGTATAAATAATATTTCAGTAAAAAGAAAATATCATGTTCCAGAATAAACCACCTGCAGAACTTCCCTCATTAATGTTATATCCCTCCACATTTTACATATGCTGAAGGTCAAGAGTAAACACCCGTCCCGGTCTCAATAAATATCAGGAGAGTAGAATCGAGGATTGACTACCTGGCTTCTTTTCTGTTCATGAGTGTTGTAATTGATAGTCGTGGGCTTGATTCGTGTTTCACTATGCTTGAATGCTGTGGTAGATTTATTGTGAGATTGGTATGTTGACTATCTTGGAGTTTTGAGATGTAGATCAATGCTAAGTGTAAGAGAGTATTTCGTCTGGCTGGGAAATGGCAAAGGTTTGTATAGTTTTGTTTGCTGACAGGTCATTTATACTGTTAGATTAGCTAAGGCTTAGGTAACTTGACGAAATATATAAGAACTAGAAGTGTAAAGGTCTTGATATAATACACTTGACTGTAAATATCGATTGTTAAATCACTCAGTTGTCATAAAACTATCCAAGTGTTTGAACAATCACAGGACTTTCATAAATTTAACCACGGATTTTCAGAAAAAGAATGCGTGTATTTACTTTTCTTCGTATAGTTTTCTAAATTGATATCCGCAATTTCCCAAGAGGCCTATCACTAGTATGTGAAAACACTTTCACTATGATTGTCTTCACTCCCAGTCCCCAACTTCGTCTCAAATCCTCGTCAAGACAATTGAATAGAATCTCTGGTAATAATTCTCCTTGAAAAATAACCATATCCCTATTATTCCAGTGTTATGTGTATAGTAAATAGTGTATTGAAATTCCCATCCCCAGCCTCTCCCATCCTATCCTAGGCTCAGGATGGAAGCTCTATATCCTGTCCTACGTATCCTGCAAATGAGGAATTGGTAAGATAAGGGTTTATATTCGGTGGTTGTTTGAAATTTGACAGTACGTCTGCGGAAGCGCAAACTATCTCAATGCGTGGAATATTGACTTCAGGATGCAATTTTTTCCACTCTTCAAAAGTAATGCGTATTTCTTCCGTCTTTTCTCGATAGATTTCCTCCGATATTGCCTCTTTCGAGTCATGTACGAATCGCTTTCCGAGAACTTCTCTGATTCTATTTTATTCCTATAATAACAGAATCAATATTCGAGATAAAGAGAAATTCAATATGAATTTTTTATATAAATTTTTTATACATGTATTATAATATTAATAATGTATTTGTTATTAATAAAATACTCATTTTATATATAATAGATAGAATCGATACTTTTTGTAATTTGTTTAGTATTAATTTTTAATAAATAAAAAGAAAATGTAGGCTTTAAGGTCTTGGTATTTAGAGTTGTAAGGGAGATAGATAAAAAGGAGTAAATATAAGAGCTAGATGAAAAGGTAAGGGGGTGAGTATAGAAGTTAGGAGGAGAATGGGAATAAATGGAAAGCTAAAAAGTGAATAAAAGATATTAGTCGAAAATTTAAAGGGGAGGAGATTCCTATTC
This sequence comes from Botrytis tulipae, assembly GCA_004786125.1. NCBI lineage: Eukaryota > Fungi > Ascomycota > Leotiomycetes > Helotiales > Sclerotiniaceae > Botrytis > Botrytis tulipae. Next base: position 48,133 of record PQXH01000123.1, read on the forward strand.
CTTACTACTCACTTTCAATTTATTCTTCAATCAAAAGCTTTACTATTATACTATACAATATAGAGTATAGTATTTAAACAATAGTATTAAATAATTAAAATCTATATATCCATTTCATTGATTATTAATCGAATTCAATATTTCTACCTAAAATATCTTAGACTAAAATTTAAAATAAGCTTTCAACTTTCAAAATTCAAGAATTTCACTAAGACCCTATTAATTGAAATAAGCTTTGTAGAATATAGATTTTAAACTAACCACATTAATTTATCAAAAACGATCCTTTCAACACATAATTGAAAGCCTAAAATTTTATTATGGTTAACGAAGTGATAGTTTCGTCAACCACGGATTCTGCCACCACAGGGATTTGGACGGCGCCGGATCCAATCACAAACCTGAAAGACTCAAGCATTGGAAAGGTCGTAAAGAGTTCTGCATAGCGAGACATTTTCTCATCCTTCAACATCATAGTTCTATCAAAAACATCGTTACGGTAAGCAACATAATCAGAAGGTCCGTAGAGAAAGCGACCCGCTAGAATGCCTATGTGACGAAGCTCGGCGAAAACCCTTCTTCTCTCTTTGCAACAAAGTAGCTCTGGGCAGAGAAGTCCATTTCCAGAACCATACAACCAGGCGGTATGCGTCGAATCGGCACGACAAATGATGGTATCCTCTGATGGACTATAAAAGACGGGAGCTTTATTAAACCGGGCGTAAATACAACCCTCGGTATGAGCACCGATCCTTTTGCAATGTTTGAGAAACACTTCTCAAGAATCGAAGCTAGCATCATGTAGTGCATGAGGCTGCGAAGAAGGAAATATTCCATATTTAGTTGCATAAACCATTTTTCCTTCTGGAAGAGCTTGGAACCATATCTTAAGTTGAATCTCTCTAGGCAAGAGGGAAAAATTTGGGAAGCTTGAAGCTACTTGAACGCTGGAAGCATTGATCGTATCTTTGATATTGGAGGGAATCATCGTGTTGGAGGTGTTTAATTTGTAGAAGAGATCTTTACAAAAGTTGATAAGACTCGAAAGCACTGGAACGCTTGGGCCATCCATCGCAGCGTTGATATCAGGAGGATCCATCGTATTGGTGATGTTGTATCATGTAGATGAGACCTTGCAGAGTCTGATATAATAAATTTATGAATGCAGCTGCTGTGAAGTTTGACGCTAGTGAGATAGTGAATGATTCTCGGCTCTATGAGAACATCACGACCTATCAAGAATGTTCACGGGCGACGTAGAACTGCAGTACTATAGACTTATACTGTGAACTTGGTTCACCAATGAGACTCTCGTAGCGTCGAATGACAATGAGCCTCCTTCGAGCCAGACATCCAGTCAAGAGAATTTCTCAATGACTACGTCCATCGGGCTCACATACATTTTGTTCATCTCTGCGGTCTTGAATGCTAGGTATTCTAGCACAAGTATTACTGAAAGTCCATTGGTGTTCTTGTGATCACTGTTTATCAGTAAACTTTTCTCACCAACATATGTAAGAATTTCACTACACTTCTTTGGGAAGCATGGAGAGGTTGACACCCATCCCTGTCATCTCTCCAGATATGTACAAAAGGGACACGACAAGCCACTACTTTGGCACTTCTTCTTTGTTGGCATGGACAAAAATAAGTAATAACAAATTAAAGTTACGAACCGAAAAGTCCAACACATTACTAATGCTTAGATATAAAACTGAGCTTAACGTGCGTATGTTCTTATCGATTGTTCTGGATTTATTGACAGAAGGCAATTGAATCCCGGATTAAGCGAGTTACGTGAGTGATGATAACGCTTGAAGTTTCTTTCCTACTTAGAAAGATTTGCGTTTCTATGAATGGAGGTTATAGTTCATGATCGTAATAGACGGATTGGTAAGGTGTTTATTGAAAATTGTAACGTCTCTTTACGTCAGCGAATCGGCATGGTCTCTTTCTATACCTATGTGCTCAGAGCTTATCTCATATTTGAAAGGCACAAAGACTCTCTTCTATAAGGCATCTTTCGTGCATCAAAGTGGGAGACGAGTGAATGTTGGGATGGGGTCGATTTTGTGTTTTGACTAAGCGCCCCTAAGAGGTTTAGTTCTGACAAACACAGTTTTGTGAAATCAGGATGAACATCAAATGAGGTAGAAAATCATTCTGTGATTATTTATTCAAACCGTTCCCTTATAAAGTTGGTTCTATACCTGTGGTTGTACAATAACATTGATAGCTCCACCAGGACGGTCTCCTACTGTCTTGAAGGCATCATTGACCTCATCCAATGAGAAGAGTTTGTGTTTAAGGAATGAGAAGTCAATGACTCCCGCCCCAATCAGCTCGATGCACTCATCTATCTCCTCGCTATTGAACCACAGTGTCCCGTTAACACTGACATCCTGTGCCATAATTTTGCCATAAGTATTAGTGATTTCACCAGGCACTCCACCAGCAGCCAATGCTACTCTTCCACCACGTGCCAAAGAGCTGATCAGTTTGGCGGTACTGTCTGAATCACCTCCATTACCAAGACAATCGTAAAGACCATCGGGACCTGATCCATTCGTTTGCTCCTTAATCCATTTGATAAGATCTCCCTCATCTTCAGAGGAACGAACGACAATACGTCCCTTCGTAGCCATTCCTTCGATCTCAGCGAGACGTTCTTTGTTACGTCCGATGCCTAGAATCTTTGTGCAACCAAAACCAAGAGCAATCGCTACGGCGGCATATCCTAAAGTACCCGTCACACCATTGATCAGAAGTGTCTTTCCAGGCCCCATTCCACATTTCTTCAGACCTGCGTATGAAGTACCGATGTAACCGAATCGAGCTGCGGTGTTAATGTCGATCGAGGGAGGAATCACGGCGATATTTGCATCAGGCGATAGCAAATATTGTGAAAGTGAACCAATGGGATATTGCTCAAGAACTGCCTTTCCTTCTGGGGTTTTAATACCGAAGTACGCACGTAGGCATCCCCGGTTGCATAAATCCCTCCTCCCTGTATTTCGTTAGCAAAATAAAATAGAGACCCGGTATCCCGCCTGACTTACCCTTTCGACATTGTTTGCAGTTGCCACAAGATATATGCGGGTCAACATAAACTCGATCCCCGACCTTTAGCCCGATAACATTTTCTCCCACAGCTTCAATGACACCGGCAGCATCCAGACCGAAAACAGAAGGTAACTTCGGTAAGGTATAATAATGGCCTGGGCCTTTTGTTATAATATTGGCAGCGTTTGGAACAAGACAAGCGGCCTCGACTTTGACGAGAACTTCTTTTGGTCCCGGATTTGGCTTCTCAATTGTCGTTACTTTCAAAGGCTTTCCTTGCTCCACCAATTGAGCAACTCTCATACCGGTCATGATTGCGATGGATTTTAGAAAATAGTTTTGAAGTGCTGGAAATCCCTTTGTCTGTAGAGAATCTGATGATGCGATTGAGGTACTTGATGGATCACAAGTTGTTCTTATGTACACATCAACCACACCATTACTCACGACTCACTTGTGATCGTGTCACCATCCGGAAACTTTTGCGGACTCCGAAGATACATATCAGAGCAGGCTTGCTCGGATGTAGGACAATATAAAACTTGAAACTCGATCGATTCAATCTAAATCAAACATCTATATCGAAGCCGAAACTAATTTTGCATACCTAGGTACTAGAATTCTAGGTTGAAAGCTACATGATCAGTGATCCAGACCTGCTTTTAGGACTTTCGATGTGCTGTCACAAGAGCCCGCTTTTTAAGCTTTCGATTGTTCGACTCTTCAAGCCTTCGAATCTAGATACAGATTTCGACAAAGCTTCTCAGTCAATTGAGATTTCTATCCTCAATATTGGCGTGCTCTTTTTGCAATGTCCATCAAAGGTAGACGAGCTATAACACTTGCATCTATCAAAGTAAATACAATCCGAAATTTGGTCAAGACTTTGTTCACTTTTCCCATCTGCTAAAGTCAATTCCGATGCGAATTTGAAAAGCGATGGTGATACACCCCCAGGTAAGCCAAGCAGGCAGGAAGTCCATTAAAATGGATCAGGGGGGGTTCACAATCGTCATAACTGCCATGCGCTTTACAAGCGCGTAATCATCCTTCCGGCGCTTGGCGATCTAATGGGCGTTCTTCGGTAGTCATGGGGGTAATTCCCGTGCCGTTTATCCGATTAACCATTTGTTTGGCTGGCTTTTTGTTGGCAGAGTGTCTACAACGGCGTTGGCAGGCCATCAACAGAAGATTTAATTTCACGATGGTAGGACGTCAAACTTTGAGGAATAAAGTGTGGTTGCTTGAGAATTTCTCTATCCAGCAGGCAATTAGATGTTATTTCGACTAGTGTTGATCTTGTTATGTGATGTATAGTAACATCTTAAGAAAACTCACCCGAGATCCATATTTGCCCATTTACCCCCTCTCGTTTGTCAATATCAAGCAGAAATATCCCTGCTTTCTCCAGACAATTAATCGGAACCCACACCATCACTACGCTCACCTGTAAGCCACAATCCAGAATCTTGTGTGTTATTAGAGAAAGAAAAGAGCGGATTTGATTTCAGCATGCGGTTCTCATATGAAAGGCACGGAGACGGAGAACTGTTGCAAATTCTATATTGATAATATGAATAAAGAGAAACTTCCAGTAAAACCATCTAAGTTTGTGATTATCTTGATTCTGCGGAGCTAGCAATTGTATGCATATCATCATTACAGCCAATAGTTTTCGCGCATTTCCAAATCCCTTCCTTGCCCTAAAGCATGCGGACCTATAGTAATTTGATCCCATGCATCCTAAATTTTCGGTCAGCCATGTATGAAACAGTAGTATGGAAAGGTGTATAACTCACCCAATCAAAATCTCCCAGTATATCGACTTGTTCCCCAAAGGTTCCAAAGATCCCTCCTGTATCGAACATATTTTCTGGAATCATACTTATGTCATTGAAGCTGTCATCTTGGGTCGTAAACATTGTCGGCACCGCGATATTTGTATAAGTTGGTACCGAATTACCAAGTGTTTCCGCATCCGCCTGGTTCATAGTCGTAACAACAGGAGGCTGTTTAACACAATCCGGATTTACATTCAACACAACATTATTCTGCACCTTTGCCGTCAACCTCTTAATCAAACTGCCTAAAATATCCACTGCCCTTTTAGCATCCTTACATTTCCCCTCAACCTCCCTCCAAATATCTTTCGCCCTGATCAACGCCTCCAACTTTTTCTTTTCAGCAACAGAACAATAACTCATGCCACCACTCCTTGGGTCTGTTCTTTGATTCGTATTCAGATCTAAACACATAATCATAGCTGCGAGTAAAAAATCATGATTTGTCATGGAAAAATGCCACCATTTTAAGTCCTTCAGTATTCCACCCGGTTGACTCGCTTCGTGCATGCTGACCTGGATATTTAGGAGAGCCATGGAGGATAGTACACACATACGTCTTGAAAACCAACGGAACTCATCTGGGTTTCCAGGTATTGTGGCGTTCCAATATTTGCGATGAAGAAGAAGTGTAGCTTTATAGTAGAGCTTTTGAAGGAGGAATTTTTCGGCAATAGTGGATGGGGTCTCGTGAATCATTTGAGAAAGAGTACCGAGTTGGAGATGCGCGGGAATTTGATCGTGGTATTGTTTGAGCATTTCATCCAGTTTGATTACTTCTGTATATGGTTGAGGTTCGACGATGTGGAGGAATTCAATGACATAGCCGTAGGCACGCATAATCCGAGATTGAACGCGTTGGTAACAATTGTGTGTGCTTTCAGTATCAGGCCGGGATGGGGGGAGAATGGTCATGTCTTCGGAAAGCTCTTCTACGCGCAGGTTGCGGGGTTCTTTTGTATCGCATTCAGCGAACTTTATAGAGTTTGGAAGTCCGATTTGAACGGAGAAAAGTAACCTGTAGTTCAACTTTAGCATGATGTGGTGTTGAGGGTGGACAAGCATCGTATGAGCCATACACATCCGGGAACTTCAGCTAGCCTCAGGTTTCTACTCAAAGAAGTTGAAATGAAAGATTGCCAATGATCCAATTGAAAAAAATAGGAATATATCGAAAAGAAATTTGTACTTCCCGCCCACCAGGCCAGCAAAGCATCAATTGATTGAAAGATTCCCAAATAAAGGTAAGTTACTTACTCATGCTGTGTAACAACCAGCCAAACACGACGTCTCATTTCACCCTCATACACGCTGAGACCAGAATGCTGATCCGGATCACGATGATATCCCTGTTGTAAGGCTAGACGCATAATATTCCCGGATAAAAGCCAAGTACCCATATCACCATCTCGTTCATTTGCATACTCAATGGAAGCGTAACATACCATGGCTTCTATCATCAAGTAGACAGGTCTTGTGATATCAGCTATTATTAGACACTGGGCGGTGCGGATACGATAAAGGTCTATGACTTTCGCTAATGTATCTTGATATTCAGGAGGTATGTCATTGTTACGGGCATAGGATTGCAGGGCCAAACACATGGTTGAGAAGTATAAACCAATCCAGATGATTCGAGCTGCTTGAGGCTCCTCCCAGAAATCTTCAATCTATAGGATACATCAGCCGATGACATTCATGAAATGGAGGTTTCAATTGCCGAAATTCGGGTCAATAACGAGAGATTCCTGACAAAACTCTCTTTGAAACATGCAATCGTATTCGAAGATAAGAATATTCCGCATCAGACTTATTTGTCCACACTATCGGCCACTTTACATAGTATTGGGAAATTTACCTGCTTCATATAAGTTGTTTCGTGGAACAAATCTTTATCATTCGTGAGCTTCCTTGATACACCAATCTAGTGTAGATATAGTTCTGGTTAGTGGTCACTTACAACATGCTGGTATGGAAGGGTTATAACTTTCAAAGAATCGTTCAATAAGCTTATCTGCCTCTTTCCTGGAAGGTAAAGATGCAAGTATTGTTGCACGATCAGGTGGTTCAGTAAGACTCCCTAACAGACTTGGTCGATAAGAAGTTGTTGCTGGTGGCAATGATGTCTCGAATTGATCGTGGTCATCAATCCATGCATCTTTTATTGCTCCGAGCTATTTTGAAGTTTCAGCAAGCAGGCATCTATGGTAGATTGTCGTCGTGCTCACATCGCTGAGAATCGAATCCCAATGTGTACTCCTTGTATCGACAGAAGATTTTTGACCACCTGCTTGACCGACATGATCATCGTTATTCTCTCCGAGACTTGAAAAGAGACGAGGGATGTTGTTCTTTTTCTCTTTGGAAATTACAGATATAATTGAGTTTTCCAATCGATCGATTCGTGCTCTCATATCTCCTTGCTCCGGCTGCAAAGTAGAGAGCCTCGGTAAACGAGCATCATTCTTCTCGGCATATGAGCAAGTAGTGATGGCTATATCTCCCCTTACTGCACAGTTTTGACATGGTTTTTCTCTATTGCATTTTAACTTTCTGACCCTACAAGCTTGACATGACAGGGGTATACGACGTCTGGTGAGTTTGGTACCCGTGAGTTTGATCTGACTATGAACTCGCTCTCCACGCTCTCCTCGTGCGGAACGTTTTGTGTTATCCATGATTGATTGCTGGCCAACCTGAGATCATCACTATCAATTGGCTCTGACACCGAGACAGAAAACATCGGTAAACGAGGAGTCAGGGTAAAGCGTTCACGTATTGTACGGGATGATTCGTACGCCAAAAGACAAGTCTGAGGGTTGTTTGATCATCAAATCGTCAAATCTAGATACAGACTTTCGGAATGGTCGGCTCTTCCAACCGGCCGACTAATTCCTAATCGGGGAATGTATGTAAAATATGTCGTGATATATAAGCAAGCTCGAGCAAGTCAGCACGTTGCAGTTCAGCTGTTGAATGGTAGTTGATAATTGGATGAAGTGATCTTGGCTGCAGAGCCACCAGAATTTGACGTGTCAAGGCTAGGTCACGTGAAACTTTCGCTCGGCGGAATGCGGCGGTGGAAACATGGGGGAATTGCTTTGAACTCTGCTTTACGTGAGACCATGCAAGATTTCGACAGACTTCTACTGATCAAAAAACCCCATCATCTCTCCGTATTATACATCACAAGACAAATCAAATTATTATATCGCGGAGATCAAACAGACTTTCGAAGTTGCTGTTGATAGCGCAAAAGTACAGATCCACCAACCCCGGCAATCCGGAGATAGCTCGATATCTCCACTACCAGCCATCGACCCCTGTGCTCGTCGCAAGATTCAGAACTTTCCACTACGCACTATCCAAAATGTCCGTTCGGCCAGCTTCAGTAGCTCTAGCCGAAGATGAACGTCGTAAGAAGCGCGTTAGAAAAGGAACCAAAAGTTGTTGGGAATGCAAAAGAAGAAAAGTCAAGTGTCAACTGAGTTCTGAGAACGTCAGTGTTTGTTCTGGTTGCTTATCACGTGGAACGACTTGCATAAGTCAAGAATATCCAGAAGAACATGATTCTTCAGGCGGCCCTCAACTTGGTGAACGCCTCGGTCGTATAGAGGTTGTTCTCGATAGATTGATGTCTAAAATGGAACAGTATGAAGAGCAAGATAATGCGACTAAGATCCATACTCCGGAAAGCATGGGTACTGGTGATGTTCTTGCACCATTTGCAAACACCGCCTCAAATGGATATGACAGTGCTACAACTGTACCCATTCTGTCACTCTTTGATAATCCTGTTGTGAGTGGCCCTACATCCCATATGATATATTTGCTCACGTCCTTTAAAGCTAGGTCGCCGAGAAAAGGAAAGTCAATCCGAGATCACAACCCCAAAATCTCAACCAAGTGGCGAAAAGCCAACTAAACAATGCTGCATACCAACAAAGATTGAAAGGATCAAAGATGTTCTAATGGAACTTCTTCCATCACAGGAAGCCACGAATATACTCTGCTCTTTCTCTGATTGCTGGCTGTTGTTGCATTCTTTGACAAACCACTCGGCTCATATTATGCTAGAACCGTCAGCATTCAATCCTAATCATTCATTCAATGTTCCCAGCATCGCAAAAGAAAGTCCCGCAATGATAGCACAAATACTTCTTTACATGGCTGTATGCTTACAGCAAATACCTCATGGATACGACGCAAGCCAATTAGGAATCACCACTAGTATCGAAGCCCGAGTAGATAAGATCATATCGACAGTTTCAGGGCTCGTGACTTCGGATGACGAACTTGTAGCTTCTGTTCAAGGACTGGAATGTTTAGTACTCCAAGGATTGTTTCACATGAATGCGGGGAATTTACGTCGCGCATGGCTTACATTCCGTCGAGCTATGAATATCGGTCAGCTTATGGGTCTACATAAACGCGAAGAGATTAGTACTACACCTTTACCGCCTGGCGGAGTCAACCTTTGGAGAAGTTTGATGCAGGCAGACAGATATTTGAGTTTGCTCTTAGGCATGCCTGCTGGAGCGGAGGATAGCGTGATCTTATCTCACGAAACTTTTAGCAATCCTAACATTGATCATGACGTTCTATTCATCAGAAAGCTTACAAATCTGGCTGGAGGAATTATCGAGAGAAATCAATCTGACTATATTCATGCGTTCGCCAGTACTCAAGACCTTGACGAGAAACTTGAAAACATTGGTAGGGGAATGCCTGCATCTTGGTGGGAAGTGCCAAGTTATATCGAGACCGTCAGCAAAGATCCGAGCTCCGCCGCAAAATTTGATCGAATCATGTCACAAATCTACTACTTTCAACTGGAATCATTCTTACACTTACCATTTATGGTTCGAGCTGCTACTGAACGTCGTTACGAATATAGTAAATTTACTTGTCTCAAATCATCTCGAGAAATCATATCCCGGTATCTCACCATCAGACGCTCAGGTACGAAATCGTTTTGTTGCAAGGTGGTCGACTTTGGAGCTTTCACGGCAAGCGTAACTCTTCTCTTGAGTATATTGGAGATTCCTCCAGTAGGCGGCGACACAATTGCAGTCCAAACCCAAAAGAGATCTGACAGGGAGCTTGTTGAAACCGTCTTGGGTGTCATGGGCGAATGCGCTTCAGAAGATGATGTAATGGCCACCCAAAGTGTCGAAGTTATTAAAACCCTTCTGGCATCAACGAGCACAAGTGGAAATCTTCGTCTCACAATCCCCTATTTCGGCACAATTTCAATAGCACGCACACCTATATCTTCAACACCCGCTACAAATTTCACCCAATCGACTCCCTCCATCGACGCCCAATCTTTGAATACGACTCCGTCTCTTATGCCAGATATGACCCCTGGAGACTCGCAACAAATGCAGAATGAATTCGACAGTTCACTCAATTGCCCATGGGCTGCTGCCCAACCTATTGTTTCCTTTAAGAGTAGTCAGTTCCCACCATTGGAGCCGGAACAACAAATCGATGATTGGTCGAATTTACAAGTGGATAATACGATGTTTTTTGACAGTTTGCTGAATACAGATTTGGAAGGAAATTGGTATTTCTAGGCGGAGCCGTGGAATAAGGAGCTTGACGAGATTGGAATATGGTAGTTGTTGCGAGAAAGGGCGATATACCCCAATGGCAAAACGGTTAATGGGCAGGGTCGGTGCATAGGAAAGCAGGTAGAAGTGAACTGCAAAGATCTACCGATAGTGATCCGGCGCGGACTACGGAAGAGAATTTATGAGGCGCTTTGTAAAATATGTATTTTAAGGGTGGGAATTTGGGGAAAACATCAAGAAAATCGCAAGGCACGCTCTTCTCCTGGCACAGATTTCGGAAATTTATCATATTATTATCAATTCAACAGGAACGAGCTATTGAAAGCTACATATCCTTTCATCCTACATTGTGACTCCTAATGACAGCTCATTTTTGGAGTTCACTCATTCCTTCACTCATTCCTTATAACTCTCCCACGAACATTGATACGACTCATTTAATTGACAAATGTATCATTCATATCTTCGTATCAGTATCTAAAGTCACTCGAGAATGCGAGTCACAATTTCAAAGCGCGTTGTTTGAATCTCAAAACCACATGTTGGTTTGCCTGCAGATGCTTATTGACAGTCATTCTTTTTGCACACGTCAAATCGGACTTAGCAACGATGTCTGAATCTTCTACATTATCCACCTCATCGCCTTTACTCTCTCATCAAAAATCAACCAAAGAATCATTTATCATGCCACCCTCACAGAGTAATCCCATGCGAAAAATCTCTGATTTCACAAAAAGAGAAAAGATTAGTCTTAAATCGAGGAAAGACCGTCATTACTGAAGTACGGGCCATCACGGACGAGAATTGCCACCGTTTTTTTGAGTTGAAACGTAGGGAATATGTTATTTATCTTCCTTCTATTTTTGATTTGATAAGTGTGAAAAGAAGCTAGTTCTTTCTTGAAAGAAGGGTTGTTCTGTGGTGATGAAAGGTATGGCTCAAGTGGCACGACACATGTACTAGTAAATGTAGCATTTTGGGCATGAATTTGATGATATATATCCATTTTCCAAGGATATATCTCAATGAGATGATGGTATTGATATCGGTGAAGTTGCTGGCTCTACTGACTTGACAATAACCGTTTTTTCTTCTCTTCGGGAGCTTAGCATAGTCCACGGTCTTTATAGTATGAATGGACTCAAAGTCTCGTACCATTGATTACAAATTTTGACTGGTTTGGTACGGCGCCAAACTTTGAGTGGGATGAACAAACGAACTGGTCATTTCCCCCAGTCCTCTTTGCATGACTACGATGTCTTGAGGACCTGTTTGTATGACTGGATATCATAACCGTAACTGATTTGATTCATATCCCGCATTGAAGGAGTGTATATAAATTTATTTCCATCTTCTCGGGAACAAATCAAGAAGCACAAATTCCACAGCAAAACATTCAAACTCATCAAGCAGACATACATTTACCAACTTCCACATTACGTTAATCAGAGCACTTCGAACTAGGCGCTGAACTCACACAATTGTTACCATTTATCTCATAGTCTTCATTCCGATTCTTGACAACCAATCCACAAAGTCTGAAATCTAAAGAAAATGTCATCTTCAAAACTCAGGAGTGGCTGGGACGCTCAAGGTGCCTTGAAGCGAGCAGAACAAGACCCTGCATTTTCTTTCCCTCAATGCTACGAGGAAAATTGGTTCCCTTCCCATCAGGTGGCCTCGAATTACGTGCCAAAACCACCTCCTATCAACTCAACCATGCTTGGGTATCAGTATGTCAGAGATGAAGCTCCTAGTGCTGATGAATGTTACCGCGCACAAAAACAGCAAGAACAGCAACGACAAGGATCAAAGCCAGCACCGCCGTCTCCAACAGTCAGCATTATTTCGACATACGGACAAAACCCTATGTATGACATACCTAATGTGCGGGACAAATCGCATCATTATGTTCGAGACCATCGAAGAGCGAGAAGAGGTTTGGGACCGCCAGTATGGGCTCAACGCAAGCCATCTGTTTCTAGACCGACACCTCAGAAGGTACAGCAAAATCTATTTATTCTTTTCGTATATATAAAAATGGCACTAATCGTTTTGGTAGAAACCTAGTAGTGAAGAGGGAGGCTGCTGCATGGTGATGTAGAGTGCTGGAAATAGTGTTATGAGCATAGTTCATTGTTGTATTTCATTCAGCTTCTTGCTCGGAAGTGTAGCGAGGTGTTGATATCCCTGGAGTTTTGGATGCTTTCATATTGTATAATATGTAATCGCTCCTTTAGAATAACTCGAGAAGCTCAAAGGGATCGTTTTACTGCTTGTTGATTGATATTGATAGCCTCCATGCGTTCTCGAGACTCTTGCTACCCTTTCGTCTCTCATACAAAAGCAGTATCCTAAACAGTCATCATGTCCAGTCATTTCCTCCATTACTGACAACCACAATAGTAGTCATGTCTATGAATCATATCATGAAACCCAAATTCGACTCATTGGAATGTTGATCTTAAGATAAATAGTTTCGCTTCTCTTGCAGATGTGCTCAAGAAACCAAAGCAGAACATCCACTCAAATTCCAAACAATTTTCAAGTTGAATTCTGCATACATCGCTGAGTATTAGTACTCTCATATATCTGGATCAAACAATTTATTTATTCAAAGCACTTCAAATCAACCACAAGATTTCGCATCGTCATTGCCCAATTCTCATTTTCCAATCCACGATCCAGTCCCCAAGGTCTCAAAATCCAGAAATCACATCAACTCCAAGAGCGAGTATGACGTTGAATTATGGGTTCACTGACCTCTCCAACTATGAAGGTCCTAATATTAAGCACGCAAACGCCCAAACATCCAATATCGCAAGAAATAGACCGCCCGTCCAAAAGAGGAAAAATGGTAGAAACGGTGGCAGCTCCGAAAAGATGCAGGACAGAGGGACTGTACAAGATCATGTACCTAAACAACATTCTATCCCTGAACAACATCCTGTCCCTAAACAACAACCTCCTGTTCCTAAACAACAACATCCTATCCCTAAACAACGTCCTGGAGAGGTAATATACCAATTATTTATTCAAACAGAAATAAGTACGCTAACTTTTGGTAGAAAGAAAGTGGATGCTGCTCGGTAATGTAGGCTGAAGACGGAGCTCTGCGTATGGCTGTTTGGGCATGGTATCGATGTTGTGTCTTCCTAAGAGGATATGGCTTTTCATGGGAATTTTGAGGTTTACCTATTGTTGTGGTATTTTGCCATATGGGTTTAGGATATAGACTGATTGTAAAATACACAATCGTTGTTTTTCGCATCTCTTCAGGAGCCTCTTCTATCAAAAAACTTAGACTGATCTCCTTGAATCTAAACTGTGGATGAGAGTTCCGCTCTCAAGCATTGATGAGACTATTTTTAAGACTTGAGGACTATAAGCCACAACTATCCTATCCTTTCATTGTATAACTCATTCTTTCTCATTTTCCAGCAGCCCGAGTCATTCTTCCCAGTCATTTCTTCCGACTACTCTAGGACTCATAAGTTTAGTACTTATGACTTTTCAGTCCCACGTGATACGTGATTCATATGCACATCATGTCAAGAACGCTTCATTTATTCAACCGCTCACTCATAGGGTACTTTATTTATGGCCATAATCTCAGGAGTCATAAGCGACATTATTTCTTGCCTCACAGGGCATCTTATGACTACACAACCACAAAAGCTAACCATTCATAGTCCTTACCTATGGATATACTTATAGCTTCTATCTCCATCGATTGGGGAACTCTCTCACATTTCATACAACAATCAAGTTCAAAAATAATTTCAACGAGCATCGATATCTTCAGACACACCTGTCTTACTACATATACTTCGCAAGATCCACATACTTGCATTAACCTTGATCTTTCGCCTCGTCCTTCCCACTAGTTGTTTGTTTCACGCCATGCCGCTCAATCCAATCCAAAAGTCCAAGCTGGCGAATAAGTCAACTCCAAATGTTAGGGTGAACAAACAATCGTGGCTGCACTCCAAATTACACTTTCTACTACCTGAGCGTAATCGGGAAAGGTCCTCCAAGCCCCAGAGAAATCCCACAGAAACTTGGCGACATGAAGCTACTGGTCCTCACTCAAAAAGAAAGAAGCATTCACGAGCCGAGTACTCCTATAGGCCCCAGGCAGAGCATTTTGAAGCTTGGCGATATGATGTCACTGATCCTGACTCAGAGTCCATCGCTGAGTCGAGAAAAACGTGTTCACAAACGAAAGGATCCCAGACTTCTGGGCCATCAGAGAAAGAACCTGACTGGTTTACACATATAGGAAGTGGAGGATACTTTGAGTCTCCCCAAGCGGGTTTGACCAGGAGTAGTGAACCTCCTCCTATTAAGCTACCACAAGAACTTCGACAGTCGTACTCAGAGATACAAGATTTTCGAGACCCATCAACGCCACCACCAGCCTTGATGTTTTCAAAGGAGCAAGCAGATTACTATGATAATCTATTCCCAGAAACGCGCAAGACTTACGTATACCCACTTCCTGCAAAGGCACCTGAATTTGAAATACCAAAAAAGCCATTGCTAGAACATCGATGCAATTTCGACGAGAATATAAAGGTGAAAATTGGTAAGAACCCCAATTCTGTCCGACCACAGACAACAAATATTCCACTCCAAGCAAATCCCCCCAAGCCGCATTCGCGAGCAAAATCATCTTCCTCGCAAAATAGTTCCCGATCAGAACCATCCCGAACCCCTTCAAGAAAGAATATGGAAGAGCTAAAGAGAGAATTCTCCGATTTTGAGTACCTCCGGCCAAGCAAGGAACTTCAGAAGTTACAACAAAATCTGAAGGAAACCAAGCATGCTCAACCACAAACAGTAACATCAAGCGAATTGCAAAGATACAAGTCGATCGCAGGCGTAATTCATGATAAACCATCACGAGGATCATCGATGCAATTTTCGGAACCTTCTCATTCAAGACCCGGATCCAGCAGGATACATGCGCCAGTTGAACAATTCCAAGCACAAGGCCTGAGTCTCGAAATGTTAGAAGACCAATATTACAGTCTAGAAGCGCAAGATCGCCAAAATAAAGAGTATCACCAGTCATCAGCAAAATCTTTTCGACCGGAAGCAAGATTCCATAAGCCAAGCGCGGTAACCACTCATCAGTCGCCTGGAGAAATCCCACAGATTGAAGCAAGACCTTTACCGCCAACACCGAAGCCGCATCGGTCTTCAGAAGTACCTATACATTCATCAACAAGATCTCAGAGACCTAGAATACCAAGTACTCCCACACCAATAGAAAACATCAGGCAATTAGAAACGGAATATTCACCACGAATCAGAACAACGAGTTCATCGCATCGACCGGCAGAAACACCTATTTATTCATCAGCAAGATCATACAGGCCTCGAGCACCAAAGATTCCCAGATCGTTAGAAAACAACATCCGGTTAGAAACAGGATTCCTAGAGCGATTTCCGATATCACATCAACCATTATCATCATCATCATCATCATCAAGACCTCACAGACCCCCAGCACCACTCGCTCCCAAACCACCCCAAAGAACTGTCCACTTTGAAGAAAGACCTTGGCGCCCTCCTCCAAACACCCTCAAGAAACGAAGAAGGCCTCCTCTGGAATCACCACAGCCACTTTCAGATAAAGTCAAGCCACGTCCCCCTGTACCATCTTCTGTAAGTAAATTATCATCATCAATTCGTTGTAAGATTTAAAGCATGCTGACTCTTTCGGATAGGGAAAGGAGAGGAAAAAGAAACGTCGCTGGTGGAAGATATAAGTTGTGTCTTTGAGACCATCGAGAGTCCATCGCAATGTGGATATGACTAATACTGTATTCTCATTAGTAATTTTGGGAGGTTATAGGAGCTAGCAGGGATGGGTACTACTGAAATCTTGATGGAATTATTTATTCTCCACTTTGAGGAGTGTTTGCACATTAAATCGCCAATGTTACTAGACTTGAGCATCAATATTTTGGATATGAATGATCTGTACAATAAGCAATCATTGTTTAAATAGATTTCTATACGATCAATGTATCTCTTCGTGATAATTTCAATCTGATTGGAAGGAAATTCAAATGTGTCTCGCACAGTCAGTCTCTCAACCATTTTCTTCCTTTACTCCAGAGCTTGTAAAATTGGAACTCATGTTATAAAAGTATGATTGATCAGGAGGGCTCATAACTTCTAAACATAATAAAGTCTTCTTGATCTCACAATCCGCCATTATCCTCAATCTCTTTCATAGAGCAAAAGCATAATAGTCTGCGGCCAGATGCGAAATTGTTTACACACGGATTCATCAACGTTTGTTGATGACATCTTCTAGAATCAAGCAACTCGCTTCAAATTCTCCCACTTGACCCTTCGCATACTATATTTACCCATTTTGAGTGTGCAATGAAGCCAAAAATAGTTCCAAATCTTGACAGAAATCTAGTGAATACTGCAAATATGCCGCAGTATAGATCGATAGCATAACTTCTAAGTATGCTTCATATTAATCGACCGGGCCACTAGGTCTAAGAATCAACAGATGGATGGACTCGTTACCTTTTCATAGACTTCTATAGCACCAATACAACAATATCTTCCCTTCAGAACTCCATCCTCTTCCATATAAACCCGGGAAACCATATACTGGGCAGTCGTTTTCACCAGTCCCTCTGACCAGTGACTTCCCCAGTCACTCCCCCAGTCACCCCCTCATCAGTCACCACCTCGAATTATCCATCAACACTCATAGCTATCACTCCCAAATATGACTATGCACCCACCAAATCCCAAGATTCATATCCTATCCCATGAGTAATATGAAATATATAATTCCACAGCTCAAGAGCTAAGAGAACTATCCCCAACTCAGAACACCACATCTCGGATTAAACAGTACATTCAAGCTCATTCAAGCCATTAAACTTCACAAATATTAAAGCCTTTTACGCTTTTCAATCACAGATAACTCACTCGAGTACCGCAAATCATTCACAAACTCCCATCAAACCGTATCATCACAAACCTATCTATCACTAATACTTGAACAACTCGCAACCCCAGGCACGACATCACACCATGCCTCAGGAGAAGGCACACCGTGTCAGCAAGTACACCGAAAACATCGATGGACCCATGAAGCGACCACCAGTTTTTGTGTTTGGCCCGCGTCCACCCGTTCAGCATAAGATTAAGCGTAAACCTGTTCCACCTAAGATTATTCCTCCACCTGTTCCTCTACCTGTAAGTTCTCTCTATACCCACCCAGCCCAAAAAAATATATACATATATATACATATAAATAGACATCCAATCCACTAACTTCCTTCCTTCCCTCCAGCAGAAAGCGCCAGTAAAAGTAGGAGAAGGCTCGTGTTGTGGATGTGTAATTATGTAGATTATATGTATGGTGTATGTAATGTACCGAGTAGATACTTGGGGACTTTTGTGGGGGATGTTTATGAGGGATGAGGAGCATTGGATCGGACGTTACTAGAGATGGAGTTATTGGAAATGGAGTTATTGTATAGGGTGTGGTTATTGTATAAAGCGTTATTATATAAGAATCTTTCGGGAAAGGATTTAAAGATGAATTTACTAAATAACTCCCCATTAACCCTAACTTTACATCACAAAAAACAAAACCCACCTCTATCAAGACCACAAGACCACAGAACACCAAACATATCATTCAAAACGTCGCAAACCACCAATATCATATCCAGAACTTCTATACACTCCAAAACCCACCTATCAACTGACCTACCTATCAAACCTACCAATCTCAATATCAACATCACACAACCCCCTAATCATAATACAATACAAAATAAAGTAAATTAAACTATATCATAACATACATAACTCAACAACCTTAGCAACCCATCTTTACATGATGGATTTCCTATACACAATTTGACATGTAGTATACATCATATAATTAAGCAAACCTTGATATTGTATAACAATTCAATACAATACAATCCCATCCCCTTCAAAAAGAAAAGAAAATAAATCAAAACCATAAAAACCATAAACCCCATAAAATCATCCCCAACCATTCATTTTCCCAGTCATACCTACCTACCTACCTACCTATCTACCTACCTACCTAATCTCCATTCACTCCAAGAGCAAGAGTCACAAGATCTATGTGATGATAGCATACCTTTGTTAATATAACTATACACCCCAAACCACTTACGAACAATCACCACTTCAACACCTACCATCTATGCACATATAGGACCCACCTCCACTCTCCCATGTATCCCTATTCATCTTCTTATTCTTTCCCGAGCGATCAAAAGAATCAAACGGGATATCGGAAGAAAAAGTTTGAAAACGTCATCGATACTCATCTTCTCAGATCTCAAAGAACCACTGCATTAGAAGCACACCGACCCAATACCTCAAACAACCCCAACCTCAAAACCACCATGTCATCCTCACCTTCATCCCCATCCTCATCCCCATCCCCATCCCCCCATCTCTCACCCCCATCTCTCACCCCCTCAAAACCCAAACCCAAACCGCTCACAACCAAATTCCTCGGAGGACTCATGCTCGACGAACCCTCCCCCCCACCAGCATCCCACTATCTCAACGAACCATCCTCCCCACCACCCACCCAGCACCTCGCCAACCCACTCAGCACACGATCTATTTCCTCCACGAAGACTCCAGATCCAGATCCAGATCCACAAGTCGCAAAAACAAACCCAAAAACAACATCCAAACCTCCCCCACAATACGCTTCAAAGCCTCTCAAAGCCTCATCACCCAAGGCGACGCAACAGAAGTGAGTAACGTGAGTAAACAAACCATCCTATGCCCACAACTCCCTCAAACACAACCCCTACTAACTTCCCCTCACATCAGAAACCCACCGATCAATGACTAGCGAAGCAATATCAGGGATTTCTACTCCGTACATATATCAGAAGATATAATGACACTCTATACCCAATTTTCGAGGCTGTTTTTACCCGGGAGGTAAATAATACACTCACCAAGTAACCAGCACTCTCCTTTTTGGAATTTCTGTAAAATGCCTAGGTACCTATGCATAATCAAATAACAAAACATCTTTTCTTCCACTCAAACGAATCATATCCATATTCCTGTAGCACAAATTGCAAAAGTGAATAAATCCCTCACTTATAACAAGCCTCGAACCAAATCATGCACTAGCACTCGCACTCTCCCATATACTCTTCCACACAGGATCTCGCATACCACTCTACTATGCAAACCCCACGATCCAACAACCAAACAACAAACCATCTCCCCATTCCCCCCAAACCCACAGATCCCCATCTCCTAGCATAAACTCCAAAAAGCAAAAAATCCAAAAGCAAAAAATCCAAAAGCAAAAAATCCAACCGCAAAAAAACTCACCGTCAACAGTGAAGTGAATGAACCAACACGCACCAACAAACCGATTCTGCAATCTAATTCCCGAGTATGAGTCGCTTAAGATATGATATGGTATGTCTCTTCGTGCCATATACCTAGATCACTTGAACATTCCAGTGGTTCGGTAGTTCTAGAGTTATCTGCCTACCTAGGCAGTTTGGGGGGGAAAAAAACCAATCTATATACCTAGGCATTCAAAAACATACACCTTCTACTGGCCTGCGCGCTTGCTGTGGATATCGAGCATTACTTTCCCCCTACGAACACATCACCACCACCTCGCTTCCCATCCCCTCCCCACCGCCCTTCACAGAATTTCAAACACCACGGACAGATAAACGAAGCAAATCTGAAGGAAATCTCATTTCGAGACACAAGAAAGTAGACAGACGTTCGTAGAATCACATACCAAACTGAAAAATTTGCAGAACTTCGCATACCCTACACCATATAATGCTTCATCAAGTAAGTACATCGCGCATACCTAATTCAAATTCAAATTCAAATTCAAATTCAAATTCAAATTCAAATTCAAACAAAACAAAACAAAACAAAAATTCATTCGCAAATCCACATTTCCACACGATTAAATGAACAAATCAACGTCAACAAATCGTACCCTGAACTTCAGTGATCCTTTCATATACATTTTCATTTCTCTCATATCTCACAACCTAGCCTTTTCATTTTCCTTCTCCGGACCCGAGAGTTATTCTCTCATATTAACCACACATCTAATACAATCACCCTTCTTCATATCATCAAATGCTTGGTTGATTCCCTTCAAAGGTTGTCTGTGAGTAATGAACTCATCAACCTTCAATTTACCTTGCATGTAATCATCGACCAATTGAGGTAATTGGGAACGTCCTTTGATACCACCGAATGCACAACCTTTCCAGACACGTCCAGTGACAAGTTGGAATGCTATAGGAGATGTCAGTAATTTGTATCTTATAAGAATATCGGCTGCTAGAAAGGGAATAACTCACGTCTGGTACTAATCTCCTGTCCAGCAGCAGCAACACCAATAACAATACTTTGACCCCAACCCTTATGACAAGCTTCCAAAGCAGCTCTCATAACACCAACATTTCCAGTGCAATCAAAAGTGTAATCACAACCACCATCGGTCATTTCGATCAATTTCTCTTGAATACTTTGACCCTTCAATTCAGTTGGGTTAACGAAATCGGTGGCACCGAACTTATCAGCCCATTCCTTCTTGGATGAGTTTACATCAACTACGATGATCTTTGAAGCCTTTCTCTGAACAGCTCCTTGAATTACACTGAGACCAACACAACCGGCACCGAAGATAGCGACAGTAGATCCTTCTTCAACTTTGGCGGTCTCGACAGCAGCTCCGTAACCGGTAGTAATACCGCAACCAAGTAAACAAGTGCGATCCATAGGAGCATCTGGGGTAATAGCGACAACGGAAATATCGGCAACGACGGTATATTGAGAGAAAGTAGATGTTCCCATGAAGTGGAGGAGATCTTTACCCTTGCACTTGAAACGGGATGTACCATCTGGCATGACACCCTTTCCTTGAGTTGCACGGATTTTTCCGCAAAGGTTGGTTTTACCAGATTTGCAGAATTTACATTCTTTACATTCTGGGGTACTGGAGAAATGTTAGCGGTGCAAGAAACAGGGATACTTTTTGAATACATACTATAAAGCGACAACGTAATCTCCTGGTTTAACAGATGTTACACCTTCACCAACAGATTCAACAATACCAGCACCCTCGTGTCCGAGAACAATTGGGAAGGCTCCCTCGGGGTCTTTGCCGGAAAGTGTGTATGCATCTATCGGTCATTAGCATCTTCTCTACTATGGTTCGTACAAACTCCTCATGACCAACGCCCGTCCCTGTCTCCATCACAAACATCCTCCTCACCCTTTCTACAGAATATCTTCATCCCCAGTCCTCATCTATCCTGTCTCCCGCAGTGCCTAAATCACCCCTCCATACTTATTCTCTCACCAGCCCTCTTTCCAAAATCGACAAAAAAATGAACAGGAAGTTAAAAAAGAACCTACCAGTATGACAAACTCCCGTGTAATAAATCTCAATTCTCACTTCATTTGCCTTAGGAGGAGCAACCTCAATATCCTCAATACTGAGTTCTTGGCCTGCTTCCCAAGCAACTGCCGCCTATTAATTTCTCGATTAGCTTTTTTCCTCTTCTCTCCCCACTTCATTTCTCCAGCAATGTTTCTATCCTCTCCCTAAATGCCGAAATCCAGTCAAGAACCTCGCAGACTTTCGTCCGCGCCATTCCGCAGCTCCGGAGAATGGTTCCCGAGTTTCTGCAGAATCTGCCAATACAGCAGATGATACACCGAGTATATTTGCAGCAGGAACAGTAGATCTCTCCTGGGTTTATGTATATGTATATATGTGAATGGGTATATAAAATGGCTGCTAACCTTGCAGGTAATAGTCTATTACAATTCTCAAATTAGCATGCGTACTATACTGTAACTCCACGAATCTCCATTTCCACGAGTCCGCGAGAATCATATGCATCAATCAATCGATCAAGCAATCAATCAACCACACATAAACCTCTCTGTCCATCTCCCGCCTCCCACCAAACCGTGCAGACAAGCAAAACAGAAAACAAAACATACCTTTCCAACAGTATCCGCAGGCATGTTGTCTTATTCTATCCTTTTAATTCGTCGATTCTCGTGTGTCGATTAAAGCTCTCAAGGTATCCAAAAGCTCTCAAGGTGTACAAAATGCGTCGTGTATTTCTTGTGTTTCGTTTTGATCGAGAAGGAGACAAACCAAGTAAATAGTCGTTGGTCACAAATGAGGGGTAAGTAGTCGTAAATGATCTTTCGTTAAGCTTTAAGGTTCAATGGAGCTGTTTGTAAGGTGTTTGTCCGGTATGCTATATCGGACTTCTTTCGGATAGGTAGCTACTTGGTAAGGTAAAGTAAATGGGGGGCAAGTCACAGGACAGGTGAAACTATATCCACCTGTTATAAATATTTCATCAACGATTCTCTTCCATGGGGTTTCCTAATGAGGTATTACGATCTAAAAGCTACGGAAGAGAGTATATCTTGACTCACACGGCGAGATTGTGCTGGCTGGACAATGTGATGAATTATCAGATAGCATAATCTCCCTCTCTCAGGAGTAAACAAGACTTTACATACCTAGCGATATCGTACATATCCAGAAGTTTGAGAATGAGGTCGGAGCTCATCGGCATCAATCCATCTCCCCACCTCGGGATCTTTTATCCACATCGAGTAACACTTTTTCGTGCGCCAACCAAGATTCATCAAGGACAACTGAATCCAGACTCTGAATCCTATATCTTCTCGAAATTTCCTTAAAACTTATTTACACATACGAGGGCGTGTTTTTGATAAAGGTCCGATTCAATTTAAGCAAAGTTCCTTATTAAAAACTATACTTTCTTTACTATTTTTATAAATATATAATAATTTAAAAAATAATTATAAAACTTTGAAATTCAAACAATGTATAAAAATTCAATAGGTTTTTTTTTAGAATTATTTTTATAGATTTCAGTATAATATGTATTGATAAATATATAGATCGAATCTATCCTGAATTTACTACTACTATCACTCACTATATTGATAAACTCTATATATAATTTTGATTTTCAAAATGAATATTATTTCCTGTGATAATTTTAAATATCAATAATATATTATATATTTTAAACTAATTAAAATATTTAATAAAAACCCTAAAATTATATTATAATTTTTTTATTAAAATCTATCTATATTCAAAATTTAAATATATAATAATATCAAATTAATTTAATATCAAATTCGAAAGTAAATAAATTTTGATATAGAAAATGTTTATACACAAACCCGGGCTCTCTTCAAAAACACGCCTTCGTATACAATGCACAGTAGACCATACCAATATGCGTTTCTACTTTCTACACTATACCCCCTTCCCCTCTCTTCCTTTCCCTTCCCTCCTCTTCCATCCCCTCCTCTTCCATCCCCTCCTCTCCTCTCCCCTCCTCTTACCAAGAAACCAGGCCATCTACCAACCAACCACCCAGCAGATCTCCAGATCTCCAGATACCGAAACCCTCGCAATTCGGAGACTGAACTATAATTCTCTCTACACGTAACTTTCCATTTAGCATTATACTTCATACTCTTATTGCATACCATACCTAGTACTTATCCCCACCGCCAATTCAATAAATCTAATCCATATCCATATCCAATCCATATCCAAACCAACACAGCACCATTCTCATTCTCATTCTCACCCTCACTCCTAATCCTCAACCTCCCTCCCTCCCATCACTTACCGCAGCAATCCCAACCCAATCAATCAACCACTTCCAAACATCCAATCCCGGGATTCTCGGTATCTAAAATCTAGATGCAATTACTAAACACTTCATCTCCTCTTCTTTCTATTAATACTCATTCATCTAGGAACGAATTTATATTTATTTCTCTATTTATTTCTTCATGTACTCCTCCATCTACATCTACATCTATTCTAGAGAATTCTACTAGGTATATATTTACATTTCTACCTTTACACATCGATATATCTACACACGTACTCCATACTCACATCCTTCCTCCACTCATCTACAAATCCATCCCTCTCCCTCCACCACATCCCCTCACCTCACCTCAACACCTCACCATATCACCCATCCCCCTCCAAATTCCCCTTCCAATTCCCCCTTCCAATACCAATACTCACCCCCCTTCCAATACCCATTCCCATCTCTATCCTCAAATTCTATATTCTAAATCTCAAATTTCTAATAAACTAATTACATAAAATACAAATATCAATCTCAATTTCAATCTCAATCTTTCTCATCAACATTTTTCTAGATCTCCTTCTCCTCAACCCTACTCCCCCTCTTTCTTATTCCCCCTCTTTCCTACAACATCAAACTTAAAGCTCTCATAAACCCTTATTACCCATCCATCTATCTGCATTTCACACTCTCCCATCTAAAATCTCATCTATCACCCTTTCTACTACAAGTCAAATCTCGTATACACATACACCCAACCCACACGTGCACAAATCATATCGCGTCACATCACATCACAAATCTAAAAATCAATCAACACTGGTTCAAAATGTATTATTTCATTTTGCATATGCCACTCTCCACTAGGTATTCTTGCGCTAGGTAGATATCTTCCACCCACTGTTTGCTGTTTGTATCTCCTACTACAACAGACACACCATCATCATCATCCTCGCCAACGCTAATGCCAAGAGCCCCTCCGCGCGCTCCATAATCCTTCACCCCGCAGTCTCTCTAGTTTTCCCCTCGTCTCCAGCGCGCTAGGTACTCTCATAGAACACTGCTCTCTCACCTCCTCCAACTCATTCATCAATCCGCCACAATATCAAACAAAAGAAAGCCACTACACTTCAGACTAGTTTATCGTAGGCTAGCTGGCCTCCAAAGAAAGAAAGAAAGAAAAAAGGAGAGAAAAGAAGCCATTCATCAAGACTCAAAAAAGAAAGAAAAAAACGCCATTCCACTCCCCCATAATGGTATTTGTGATATAATATGACTACAAAGCTGTGCCCCTCAAAATTCCCTTTTCATTCATTCCCACCACATATTAAGAAAAGGAGCACGGCTTCCGAAATGAAACTTTTGATGAGAACGTGGATGTGTGCATAGCATAGATGGATGAAAAAGATCGTAACAATTTGAACCGCATGCTATCCGAATTAAAAGTTTTGTGAAATACCCGCACTTTGTTGACCTGGGTAATGCGATGGATTTTCGATTCGTGTGTTTCTTCTCGCTGATACATCACGTATAATTGGTTGACCCGCAGCTTCAGCTCGATTTTGTGGACTTCCATATGGTGTTGCATCGGTGTATGGGTTTCCACCGGCGCCTCCGTATTGATCATAATATTGTCCACCTCCATTATATCCAGCTTCACCTGATCCATCTGATCGGCCAGCTGCACTGTACGATGAAGAAGCATTCGATGGTCCACGATTTATATCACGATTTCCCGCTGTAGCTGGTCCCATAACGCCCATACCTTCTTCTTCATGGTGATCAACTAAAGGATTGTCAGATCGAGTATCGGAAAGTGCATGGGTCGGCGATCCATCCGAATAAGCCATACCAATTCCACCTGCTGATTGACCACCAGATAATGTTGTCGAGGCTTTTCTTCCTGATGATGCTACGGCTGTAGTTCCCCATCCACGATATCCCGATCCTTCCTCTTCGCGCATTTCGAATGGCCCATCACTTCCACCTGATCCTACGGCTGGAATAGTTGGATCGTTGTTGGGGTTGTATCCATATTCCTCAACTTCCTTTCGTCTCATTTCTTCCGCATCCTTACGTTGCTTGCGTCTTCTCCAGAAGAATAATCCAGCAGCAATTAAAGCAGCAACTGCAACAATAGGTACAACTACTGCGATAGCAATGGTTCCTCCACTTGAAATTCCTTTACTACCCGAATTACTCGATCCTGCATTGCTAAGGCCGGCTGTTCCGGAAGCTGTTGCAGAAGATGAAGTCGACGATGTAGAAGATGCTCTAGATGTGACGGCTTGAGTAGATGTGATGTATTTGGTCGTGACTTGTCCAGACGATACGCCATCCGTTGGTGTTACAGTAACGACAGATACGACAACTGAAGAAGATTGTGTAGGGTCGGCAGTTGTTGCGGGAGTTGTAGCAGCTTCTGTGGTTTGTTGAGTTGTAGGTTGAGTAACAACAGCGGAAGTTGTAGGAGTTGTAGGAGTTGTCGCGACTGTCACTGGAGTTGTCGGTGTTGGAGTTGTTGGCGTCGGAGTTGTTTCTGTTGAAGATTGTGTAGTGGGTAATACTGTAGGGGGAGTAGTTGCAGTATCAGCACTTGTGACTGTAGTCGATGGAGTTGTGTTAGCAATTGCACTCGACGAAGGAGCAACGGTGGATGATGTGGATATTAAAGACTCTGAAGTCGCCGAAGGGACCTCAGAAGAAGTAACTGCAGGCGCACTGGTTGCCATACTTGTAGTGTTAGAAGACATCGTGAATTGTCTGACGACAAATTTTCGGGGCTTCCTATATGTAGCCATATTAGTCACCAATCTCCAATTGCATTCAGCCACTCTACATTGAACATTTAGGCAAAATGTAGAGATTGTGTAATTGATATAATATCTTGGACGTATCTTACCCTCAGCCAATCTTTCCCTTTCCTGAACAATATAACCACCAACTGTATGTGTTGCTGTAGCTGTGGAGAATTACAATGCGATGCAGTTTCGAATTGGTTGAAGAAGGTGTTCAACGTATTCAAGCACAAACGAGAGGTGCTTCGAAATGACGGGACGAAGATCGAATTGGGGGTCAAGTCGGGCTATTGGTTTTGGTGTAGTGTACTTGAGTGGTTCTCGTACAATGATTACGAACGCTTTGATTATTATTTTTTTCCTTCCGGGGGTGAGAGGGTTTCGACACGTCGCAGATGTTGGGAAATAAATGGTTGGTAAAAGTTGTACGTATGTATAGAGTAGAAGAAAGAGTTAATAAGAGAAGACAGCAATCGAATGCGTCTTCCAAATTTCGATTAATAAGGCGTTTAAGTTTAAGATCTAAGACTTTGGACCGACAAGAAGAGGTTTGTTTGGTTTGTGAATACCTAGGTAATGAACGAAGGGGTAATTTGGAAATGGAAATGGAAATGGAATGGTTGCAATCGGTCGGTAGTAGGTTATTATGTTTTTTTTGGTGGTTTTATCGTTTTAGACGAATGAAATACGAGATAGCAGAGCAGATACCCAGATAGGTAACGGAAAATGAATGTGTGGTTGAAAGTGGAAAATGGAGGCGTTCCGTAGTGGGTGGGTGAGAGTGGCAGTGGCAGTGACCGTCGTGGGAAGAGGGAAGAGGGAAAATAGAAAATAGAGGAATAAAAATGAATGAGAGTAAATCGTTTCGTTTCGTTTCGTTTTCGATCGATCAAATTGCTTTCGGTCGGCTCGTACCTCCTTAGGTATTTTCGATTATGTATTATGTATTGACTTGACTGTGTTGACGTATAATCTCCAATGTTTTGTGCCGGTTTGGTTATGTGAGACAACAAGTGACACCCTCAGACAAAGATTTTTCCCTTCTCTTTCCCTTTTCTTCTTCTTCTAACTTCTCTGAAAATTCAAACTCCACTTACTCAGTCCACTCAGCCTTCACGAACCACTGATGCGGTTCTAAGACTCCTAGTATGTACTCTGTAACTCTGTTGTTTTTACTTTTTCCTTGCCAGGGTTCAAGGTATCTTTCTCAGCCTGAGCCAACGTGCTACGAAATTAGATTTTCTTAGCTGGCAGCGGGATGGGATGGCTATGACCGTGATATCGGAACTTTGGGGGGGAAGATCGAGGACTCGCTCGTGGCTTGATTGATTTGATTTGATTTGATTGATTGATTACCGGTATATCGATAAGAGTAAAGTGTTTAGGTAGTATGTAGCGGTGGTAGTGGTAGTAGTGGTAGTGGTTGTCTTGGTTGCTGTTACTGCTGCTGCCGTCGTCGTCGTCGTCGTCTCTTGATCTCAGAGGAATGTGTTTTGTGTTTCCATAGAGGGATTCGCTGAGGAGAGAAGAATTGATGTTATTCGTACCGTGAGAATCAATCAAAACAAATACACGGTGATGAATGGATGAATTTGTTTGGTCGAGATAAACCTCGGAACAAGGTTGGAATCGGAAGAGAGGAAGCTTGTGCGGTATCTGTGAGTATTGAAAGTTTAACGGGTAGGTCCTAGGTCGGCAGGAATGAGTTTGTTCCTGCTCTAAATTGTCACTACCCACCTAGGTCGTCAATGTAAATAAATACCCTTTTGCAAAACTGTATCTCTTCATATCAACTTTATGATTTCATCGATGACCATCTTATCATCATGATTCGGAACATTTTTGACATTTGAGTTGATGTTTTCCTAATACTTTCCTAATACTATCATCACTCGTGACTATTTCTATAATAACTCTAAATATACTCCTGAAGTCTAAAATTTCCCTAAAAGTCTGTATTTCTAGTTTAACAATTTTGCATCTTTTATTATTGTGTTGCAATTGCCTTGTTCGCCTTGTTCGCCATGTCTCTTGGTATTTCTCATGGAAATGAGATACGATGTCGATCAGACGGTATCTGAAAAGACTAACATCGATAGTCTCCAAGCTAGGATTCAAAATTTCCGTCTATCAAATCATCTCAACTTCCCCAACTTCAGGGTCTATTCTTGTATAATCTCGCCTGCAACTGCGACTAGGTGACAAAAAAAGGCTTTCAGAAGTGCAAACATTGGTTGTCTCTCTAAGCATGCATTGTCAATCGTGATTTGTCTCTCTACACCTGCAGTGTCAATCGTGAATCGTGATATCCCCACGAATCAGAAGTGATGACATCGTCGAAAATACGAATGTACAAAGTACGAAAATGACCGTTTCATTGGTGGCTGTGTCTTTATGTATGTGAGAAATCTCAACATATTAATAAACGGCTGCATCGTGACGGCGTCAGTCAAATGATTATTCTTTCCTCAAGCCTCAATTGTATTGCGCCCACCTCACCAGTGCAGTTCGTTGAACTAAAATAGTTCATGGCAATTCACGATTCACGAGCCTTCATCCTTTGGCAGAGAATGTATCAAGACGTTTCTATCGACGCTCAATCCTTCTCTTCCACTTTCCAAGGCCCTTTCCGGATTGTAACATGACTTGGATCTCTCCTTCCTAATGCATCTTCGCACAATCCAAATTCGGTCAAACTCCTCCGGATTTGATGATCGCCGTTACTGTGCTGTATCACAAAACTTGCATCTTCAAAACTGCAGGTTTAACGGGTTCATCACAATCCCCCTAACCCCTTGAATGACCCCTCACAAAAAAACATTCACACACAACATCTTTTTTTGCATCTTCTCAACATTCAATTCCAATTCAAAATATCTCATTTAGAAATGAAACTTGATTCGTCAATCCATACCTTCTTCCATATCTTCCATATCTTCCATGTCTTCCTTGAGACCTTCCATTCCAGCGATTTTCATGAATTATAAGATCCGAAAATCCACAATATGATTCGTCAATAAATCGGAAATTAACCAAATACCATCCCTACCAGTGACGAAAATCGTGTATAATTTTCATTTGATTTCCCCGTTGTTTTTCCAAGATGGTAGAATTATAAGCAAGGAGCGAGGAGAATATATGAGGAGAAACCACGAGATTTTTAGGACCTGGGTCTTTGGGTTCCCTTGTCCTTAAAGATCCTCTGATATATAAAAAACATGGAAGAGCAATTGACGTCAGGAAATTATTGACAGTGTTGTCATTGTTGACATTGATCATTCCGATGAGTTGGAGAAAGTGTGATGGGATAGTGCTGGTTTGCAAGTGATCTGGCCAAACGCTCATTTCTTGGAATTCTGGTACCACTGATTGATCCTGTCAAATTTCATCAAGAACAAATCGTGCCGCTTGTTGGTGCATGGGAGGACAATAAGTTTCAAAGCACAAGAAGACCAAATTAACACTCGTGATTTAGATATTTGTGATTGGAAATAGGTATCTCCATTCATACTCGATTTTAAGACTCTGAAGCAATAAAGAATGCATGGTCTTATTCCAATAGTCTATGCATCATATTTCCAATTATAAAAAGGTTCAAAAAATGGAAAAAGTAAATTCAGTTCTGTATCACGTGACTGACATCGAAGCTCACCTTTGCTGAGCTACGAGCTATATATCAAAAAAGGCATGAAACCAAATTTCTCGATATTGGCGATCTTTCTTTCTACATCTCATAAGCACGACGGTCAGCGTGGTCGTGATTCCTTTCTTTCTTCGACACAACAGGTACTGTGAGTATTCCATTCCCAAACCCCTTCCCATTCTCCTTTTCCACTTGGTAGTCAGTCTATATTGCATGTTTTTTTGCCCCGTTACATCGAATTGAGATATCTGCATCTATAGTGCTTTTCATAGTATGTAGATCGGTATCTTTATGGAAGTTATTGAGCCACGGTCTTCATATTATTTCCCATCTCAAGATCGGAGTGATCTCGAGATGTCTGAAAGGGATTGTATTATTTGTGCTTTAGAGCTTTATCTATGGATGAAATCTAACATGATTGTTCACAGAAATTTGTCACATTCTTTCCACAGAGTGGTACAATACTACATCGCCGCGCGGGGCCGGTGATATCGGTATCATTTGGCCCCAATGTTCATCATTCTTCTCAGGACCAATCAGCTGCATAGAGTTAAACTCTTGCAAAGCAAAGAGACAAGAAACTCCCACCTACACACAATACACACCGACTTCAGAAGTTCATCTCATCTACCGCATTCGATCTTATCGTTTGGTGTTGATGGATGATTACTTTTGATGCCTCACCTTTCGAGATAAACCTCTTTCCTAACCCCTGCTCTGGACTGGTTTCTTTGCATCTGGGGCGGATGGAGGCCTCGGAGGGCCTTCCCCCTTATCGTCATAAGTTCACTTGTGTCGACGCGGTTCGTGGTAACCAATTATTTTCTCATCCTGGACATGATCTAAAACGGTTCGCCTCAAATATTGTCATGAAGTTTCTTGTGAAAATCACTTGAATTCTTTAGATACGTTTTCAAGGCCAGTCCTGAGCAGCGACGCTAAAAGGTTTATCCTCGTATGCATGGTTGTGTAGCTGCGGGATGAATTGATTTGACATTCTTTGGTGGTTGTCAAATTACTATCTTTCAGATAGCTTCAGTTTTCAATAAAAGCACATCACAATGTACCAGCGGTCGGAGGACATTGATGCCAGCTTTTTGCATCTTTATTGAGAGGTTCCCTTGATCGTATGTTCGCTGGGCTAATTAAAACTGCGAATCTGGCTAACTGCTCACAGGTTTTCATTTTGCAACTCGCACGCAATACTTTCAGCAAGTCAGATCCATGCCAAGGTTTAGCTATTCTGATCAAATCTTTGTTGTAGTATTCTACTCAACAACACTTCCTCAGAATATCGATTTCGTCAATATATCACGGATCATCGGAACTTCCTCCTTAAGATTATTCCTTTCTCGCATCTTTTCCCTCCGCCTGTCATCCATGGCCAAAGTCTCTCATCAAACACTTTCCGAACATCTACACCGCTTCGTCTACAGCAAAGTACTCGGTTTCCTTTTGTCTCGGTGAGACCGTATACATGATGGTAACCCGAGTCTGAACGAATTTCCCACTCTTGCCAATTTTCAGTCTCGACCCGTGATTGAGTGTGCAGAGGAATGAATCTGGTAACGAAAGCAAGGCTCGCTTGCACACTGATTATCGAACATTGGGTTCACTCTGGTGTGCATTATGCATCGCAATCACGTTAAGAAATCTTATATGGGATGGAGAAACAGGCATGCATACCTGCGTTGGATGTTGATATTCGATGGACTCATGGCAGGTGGAGTGTCGGAGTCGAAAGTGGGAATGGAGAAGGAGCAGTGGTTAGGAATTACACTCGTCGCGTTTAGTCGAATAGACTTCCAGAGGAGGATAGAAGACTAGGTCGGAGGAGTAGCGGCGAGGACAATTAAGGAGAGGATTTAGTGACCATTAAACAGCGTGCAGGTTTGACAAGTATTTTCAAAATCCAAACTCCATCAAAGTCGTCAAAGAATCAATAAAGCAATTCCTCTCCTTTCTCACTTCCTATCCAATCTCATCTACTTCATCATGTTTTCACGCTTCCATACACGTACTTGTAATAAACGTTGTATTCTTATTATTCCCCAAGATACCACATCCTCCACATTTCGACTTGAATTCCTACATTGATTTTCCTCTCTCTGTCTCGTATATTTCACTAGGTGTGAAATAACGGATGATGTGTATTGAACTGAACCTAAAAATTAAACAGGTATTTGGTTTCCCAATTTCTCATCCTTTTGGTTCTCGGCTTGAGTTTACAGAGTTGGATATGGTCTGTTTTTTGTCTTCGGGAGTTGTGTGGGTCATGTTCTCTCTGACTTCTTGCTTTAAGTGATGGGAGAAGAAGATAGATGAATGGTTTGTTGGGTGTGAAGAGCCTTCTATTCTGTGATGGAAAAAATGTGATCATTGGATGAAGTAAATTTTTTGATGGGAAATGTAAAAGTTGAGGTGTGGAATGGTACCAAGTTTGTTTTTAAGCTTCATTCTTGGAGTGTTTAAGATTAGTAGGAGGAAGGAAGAAGAAGGAGGGGAGATGTAGGCATCGAGAAGTAGAGTCTTGGAAGGGCCATGGGTAAGAATGGAAATGGAGATGGAGATGGGACGTGGAAATATTGAGTCGTTTACAGGATTTATGAACTGCGAAAGATATCGAAGGAATGAGTTCTTTGTCGACGACAACCACCCACTGGTGGGCAAATGGAGGGGAGATCTTGGGTTTATCTTGCTTTACTATTGTTCGTAGAGTTTACGGAATCTTCAAACTTGGAAAGAGTAATAAGGGGTTTCTATTTTCACGCGTCATCGGGATATGGTGCGTCGAGTCACAGATGGATATTCCTCATAATCTCACAATAATAGTCGGCTCTTATAAGCAGCCTCCTAGTTTCTAATCGGGGAAAGCGATTGTCCCCAGAAAGCGGTTGTCCTTGTTCAAAAAATATTATATTATTTGGAAATAAATTATATTATTGAATCACTATGACTTCATTAAATTTAATAATATTAATTTTATAATATTATTATAAAAATTGAGCGAAATACTTATGAAAAAAAGCAAGGGGACAACTGCTTTCTCTGATTAGGGACTAGGAGGCTGTTTATAAGAGCTGACTATTAGTGTATGGGATTTGGAACGATGTTTTGTGGATGAGAGAATTTATCTTCTACCTGCCATCCAAAACCATGCGTAGCGGTTGTAGCTTAAGTTATTGTACACTAAGTTGCTATAACCATCCGAGCTCGAATCACTTAGATTGCCGAAGTCACTGACTTAAAGCTATGCTATGGGTATTTCTTGCCCAGAACTACCCAGATTCTATGCTGCTCAATCTCTGCCCTGACCCGCTGATAAAAAAGTTCTCTGATGATTCTTCTATCGCCGCCACCGGGCTTGCTCTTCTCAATGTTCATTTCATCGGTTATATTGTCATGTAATACTTGAAGCTTAAAGTAATACTCCTCCTCGCTCGCTTGATTCTCCTCCGGATTTGATGGATGGGAAGGATGTTTCTGATCGTATGTGTGAAGGTGAGCGACATTGTCCAGGTAAATGCACCATTCGCTGACGTCGGAACACACGCTCGCTCTTTTCTGAGCGGGCCCAGTAGTGTCGATATTACCACCAGCTCCACCAGCTTCTCCCAACAGGTAGAAAATCGTTCTCATGTGGGAATTTATTCGTTCGGTGAGTGACCCATATTTGGCAGTGCAGTCAGGGCAAATTTTGAAAGTCGGAGCCGTTACGGGTTTATCACAAGGCTTTTGCGTTGCGCTTTCAGAGAACCTTTTGCCGTGGAGAGTCCGATCGGGATTGCGGTCACATCCTTTCCATTTCTGGACGAGTTGATGTTTCTTGGCATAGATATGCGTTTTCTCGGGAGCATCGAAGCATTTGAAATCACATAGGAATTTGATGGTGTTGGCGGTTATGCACATGATTGTTCCTATAAGTGAAGTAAGTTTTGAGGTTTATTCATCGATGGTTCTCTTAGATGGAACGAAAGAATTACCTGTACTGGAAGAACTACCTCTGAGATCTGACAGGAAATAGATTTTGAATCGAACTGTTGTATTACGTTGTATTTTCGATATCGTTAAAAGGTTTTGTATTGAGATGCGAGCAAGTGTCTGGTTGTATAGAAAAAGGATAAAAAACAAATCCACAGGAAATTCTCTGGGTATTAGGTATTGAGCAATATCTTTACCAGTCATTACAGAAATATGATTCATAACGATGAATCCTTTTTAGAAAAGTGCATGGGAAGTTGAAATAGAGTTTTGCGGATGAGTAAATTTATTTTCTATCTACCATCCAAAACCATGCATAGCTTTAATAGCTTAATCTATTGTACACTGAATCATTACTGATGAGTTGACTCTAACGTTCCCGATGTCGTCGGGGACGTGGAGTTTGAGATCGATGACCCCTCGATGCACTACTTGCCTGTGGAGCGTACAAATTCTGTGTAGTGTACTGTGCAATTTGCCTTGGACGATAAGCTCCTTCGGCCTGTCTAGCTCGCCATTGACGCTCCCTATCATCCTCGCGTCTTTGCTCTGGGGTTTTTGCCGCCTCGACACGCTAACGTTCCTCTTCTTCACGACGCTCCTCTTCTTGCTCCTCACGCATACTTACACCTTGCAAACGAGAGACCTCAATTACTACCCCGACTATCTGACAAAACAACTTTCTCATCGAATTCGTGCGATCAACAAGACTACCCCTGTTCCCCTGGCGCTCTGCTTCGCGAAAAAGCTCCTTTAAGTACACATTGCTCAGCTGAGCTGAGTGTTGGGTGCTCTCCCATGGAAAATTTCCTGAAAATCCATAATTCGGATCTCTCGCAGGCAATGCGTCGTTCGTGTATTGCTCTCCGAGCTGAGCGGGCTCCAAATATGTATAAAAGTCATATTTCTTGAGAAGGCGGTACATTCCCTCGACCTCATTCTGGAGATCTTCAAAATCGCATGGACATTTATTGACTTCCGCAGTTCTGTACGCTATGCGTGAAACGTGGGAGAGTATGATATTTGAATAGGATTCGCCGAGAGAGGCAAGACAGTCGGGACAAAGGCTTGTCGCGATGGGAACTGGGGGTGAGTCAGAGCAAGGCTTATGACTTCTATCTTCTTGGAATTTTCTGCCGCGGAGTCTTCTGTTGGGATGATTAAAGCATCCTGTCCATTCCTGGATGTGGGCGTATCTATGCCGAGTAGAATCAAAATTGTCATCACAGACGAATCTCGTAGTGTTTGCGGCAATGCACATGATTGTACTTGTAAGATGTTTTTAAGAAAGGGTCAGCGATGAGCCCTTAAGTAGAACTAGTATAACTCTTGTATTGGAGAAATGGAGTATGAGTTGCAATGAGAGCGAGATAAACTTCGAGTGTTGTATGTTTGATTTTCGATCGTCGAATTATTGAAAATTTTAGTGTTGATATTCGAGCAAATGTTTAGTCGTACTGAAGAACAGAAAAATTTAGCTGAGAGTGGAACTTCTGGGTATTAGGTATGGAAACCAATATTCTTGCCAGTCATCGGAGAAACATGATTCATAACAATAAATCCTTTCTAGGAGCAAGCTACAAGACTCATATAAAAGATTCGACTCACCCGAGCTGTCACCACATGTACTACGTGTGACTTTTAGTATTAAGTCAGAGTAGAATGAAAATACAAAGATCAAATCACGGGAAGTAGGAATGAAATCCCAATCGTCATGGTGTGAATGCTAAGGTTGAATTATAATAACAGCTCAAGCCATCAACCAAGTGATAAAACTCCAGAATAATGTAACACCCAAAGCGCTGGATAACAAGAATAACTTCAAGTATCATACGATGTTCCACCACCATCAACCATACTCTACCTCAAATTTTATGTATCTACCTATGAGCATCATCCTCTCAACGTTTGCAGCACGCAATACTCAATCTGACAACGAGCAAGCTGGCCAAATATCTCCGCCAATGATTCATCTTTCACCTCACTATTCCCATTTCTTATGATATCCGCCAATTTCCGCCACTGTGGGATATCCACATGGAGGAGCTGATCAAAGTACTTAGTACCACTGGATGTTTTATCCTTCCTATAGCCGGTGTCTTTTGGAGGCGAAAGATACTGGGAATAATTTTCATCAGGCGTGGGCATCTCTAAATGCATCGCGAAGTCTAAAACTAAGTGACACGAAGAACGCATCACCGCCTTGAGTTTGCTGGGGTTGTTGAACAGTCCACAGAGATCATCCATGCGTTGGAGAATAGCTTTCACATGCGCATTTATGATGGCAGTACGCTCAGCTCCCCATTCAGAATAGCAATCGGGACAAATGGATTTCGCGAGTGGTGCTTGATCGGGTACATCGTAACATGTTCTCTCTGGTGCTGAGAATATTTCTCCGCGAAGGTCTACATTGTGATGATTTAAACATCCTTCCCATTGCTCTGGATTTGGGTTGATGTAGATGTGTGGTGGGAATACTTGGTCGTCGTCACAGTAGTATGTGATGGGTTTGATGAGTCGACACATGTTTATGACTAGAAGTTCAGTATTCAATATCAGAGAGGTTGATGTTACGTATGTGAAGCTTACATGTATATTGATGATCTATGAGACGTGTTCAAAGAAACCGAGTGTTCCAGCGAGGTCTTAAGTGATAAAAGATAGTTATGAATGATGTAGGAATAAAGATCAATGGAATCCCTCACCAGTCAATTGTTTGTGGAAGTAATAAAATCAAGCACAACTCGTCGCTTCCTCTCATCGCCATCATTATTACCACGGGGCACAGAACGCCTGCTGTTTCTTTAATTACAGCAGTGAATCTAGGCGGAAGGCGCATTGTAAATATATGATTAATAGAATCAAGAGGGCTTTGGTCAGCGAGCCGGTACTCTCAAATTGCAGTTTCCAATCGTCCACACCCACAAAGTAACAAGAATACTTGTATCTCGACCAAATGTTGGGCTTTTAATGCCTTAAGAGTGACGAATTCTCAAACATAGTTCAAAAGTTTGCGTGGGTTGATCTCGCCTATATTCAACGAAGTCAAAGATTAAAAATTTGTTCATGGGATGAATTCTGTAGTTTGAACTGCCTTTTTGAGGGTAAATATTCGGTATTCTAGAATGCGTCATTTCTAGACTCTAAACTACTTGTATGATCGATTTGAGCTCCAAAGTAATTGTATACCAATGAACATAGTGTATGTAGGTAGTTAAGCATTCTTTGATGGGCAATTTAAACTTTTCTTGCTTTTGAACGCCACTACATGGCTCCTTCATACTGTGAGGGTAGGAGCGAGGGCGTTGAGGGCAAACACGGGAAACCACTTAATATTCCTCCCTGCTTCGAACTTTAAAGCTCAAGATTTTGTGTTCTCAAAGCAGTCTTAATTAATTCCTTCTCCACGTCCTTCAAATCAATTGAAATGTTAAATTTATTTCGAATAATTGAACTGGTTTCAAATGCTAAGACCTCAAATAACACCTGCTGGTCCAAACTCCAGAGTCAGCGACGATATCTTCCACTTGATAATATTAATATAAGAACATCGCTACCGGGGATCGTCATAATGAGACTGTAGCACTTGCTTTCTTCTCTTCATTGCGAATTCGCAATTCAAAATTGGAATTGCCAGTCGGGAAGAGTCGGTCGCTCAGTTGCATCTAAAGCTCTGACCTCGGTATATCACATGATGCGGCCGCATGTCAAGAGTCCATGACGTCCATATTTACTTCCCCACGCCGTGCACGATATCCTCCCCAGCTTGAGATTTTTCCAATTGCTTCACGAGCTTCGAGATTAACATATTTACGAATCAATCCATAACAAAATGGCATCTTTACGCATTGCCCGTCGGGCTTTCCGTGCCTCAATGCTCAATACTTCTCGACCATTTTCCAGTACATCTTTCAGATTTGCAAATGCCAATCCCGGTAATGCAAAAGAGCATGATGGTACTGAAGAGTATCGCAAACACCAAATGGAAAAGCCATTAAATCCACATATGACGAACACCAATTCTACTATTGTAAACGAAATGCCTAGTGCAGGTGCGGGAAAGGTTCCACCAGAGTTCATAACGAGTGTGGATGGGAACTTCACTCCAAAGGATAGTGTACCGGAGAACACGGAGAGGATGACTGGTGGCACTCAAGATGGACATGGAAGTGGTGTTAATAGGGAAATGGCTGTTGGAGAAATGGAGGGGGCACAGTTCCGAGTAGAGCCATTAAGAAGGGATGGAGAGCATGAGGAGAAGATGAGAGCGAGATTATTGTGTATGTTTTTCGACATTTCGCCACGAAATCTACCTTCATAATATCTTTTCATAAAATTCATAACCCTGCTAACATAATATTCCATAGATCAATCGCGCAAACGAGGAACTCTCGAATCCGATCTCCTAATGTCCACCTTTGCCGATGCTCATCTTCCTAACATGACCGCTGCACAAATGGTACAATATGATCAATTCCTCGACGAAAATGATTGGGATATCTATTACTGGGTCACCCAAGAACCATCCCCAACATCTCGCGAAACAGCTGAAGGAGCCGGCCATGGACCAGAAGGAGCTACAGCCAATGCTATGGGTACTGATCAAAAGAAATCACCAGTAGCACAAGGTACAGATCCTGGCAAACAAACCGGTCCTGAATTGGAGACAGATGCATGGAGAAACGGTGCTCCAAGAAGTGGGGAATGGGCACAAACGATTGGAACATTTAAGCCTGCTTATAGACCAGTACCAAGAAGATGGCAAAATAGTGAGATTTTGGCTATGTTGAGGAAACATGTTATCTCGAGATCGGCGGGAGGCGTGCATGATGTGGAATTGGGTTCTAGTAGTGTATCTGGTAAGGGAATGGCTTTCATGCCACCTATCTTTCAGACTGATCAGAAGCGATCATAAAATGGGGGTCAAATGATTGTAATCACATAAGAAGAGGACTTTCTATTGGTCTGTTCACTGTAAGTAGGGATACCATTCATGTATGATATTAGCTAAAAATGTACGGGTATGGCAATTATCATTAACATATTTCATATTCATCATATATTCTGATCTCAAAATACCTCAGCCCACCAACCATGTTTATCCATACTGCTAATAACCACATTCATCTTATATCTGAACTCTTATCTAATCTATGTCTAAACCATTTAGATACATTCTTGAATCCTTCAATTACACATTACGACTCTCATCCAACAATACAAAATTTAGTCCCCGCCTCGGCAAAATAATC
This sequence comes from Botrytis tulipae, assembly GCA_004786125.1. Classification (NCBI taxonomy): domain Eukaryota; kingdom Fungi; phylum Ascomycota; class Leotiomycetes; order Helotiales; family Sclerotiniaceae; genus Botrytis; species Botrytis tulipae. Next base: position 88,014 of record PQXH01000123.1, read on the forward strand.
TACCCCCTAGAACTAACCCTCATTTTCTTTCCTTACCGGCAATGCAAGTAGTAAACAGGAACCTAAGCCTGGCCTTTCACAATCATCACATACCAGCTCCAGCCTGTGCTTCAGCAAAATCTCCTAGCCCGAGACTCAAGAGTGTGCATTGGACGAATAACCATGTTCGTATCTGTGCCGGATAACGAATGACGGTGTGCAAAATGAGGGTGATACTTTCTCTGGGGAGTGAAAGCATATTAGACATTGTGATTTTATCTTTGTGTATGATTGGTGATGCGGGTAGCTGTGAGTAGGCAATCGTGAGAATATAGTGTAGCGAGTGTAGTAATCGGGTATGATAATGAGCGCTTGCGAAAAGCTAATTGGGTGACGAAAAGAATGCAAGTCAAAGAATTCCAAGTAAAGAGAAATCCTCGTCTCTCAAAATCGAATCAAGCACCCCTTCTAAAAACCACTTTTAGAACTTTCTCCCTGCCCTTCCACTTTCTCAAAACAAATTCTTTACTTTTCCTCAACAGCTCTTTTTCACTTCTCAATAATTCCGCTTCGCTTCGCCCTTTCCCAGCACCCAACGTATAACAAGAAGAGACCGATTGCCAATAAAAACCTTCTCTACTCATTCCCTCTATCTTTTTCTTATGCTTATTCTTTTCCTTTCAAGAAGTTCACACCAATAATCCCCTGATACTTCTTCAACAAACCCTCCAGTCTCCTCGAAATTCTCTCTGTCCCAAATTCCGCCCTCAAGTTCGTTTTTCCAGCGCTAACCACCGGACTCAACGGACTCGGCAATCTCTCCAATCCCGATACGTCAGTCAATGTATCAGGCGTTCCAGTTCCCGGTACAATAGTTTCTTCGCTTGAAAAAGGCGTCTCACCACAATTATCTGCCTGGTAAAAAGTCCGCTCGATTTCTTTCCCGCGCTTTTTACACTCGAGAATGAGAGTATGCCAGTAGAAAATTAGATCGCGACGGAGACGTTCGGCTTCCAGACGTTCTTCGAGAAGTCTTTCGAAGGCGTGTGAGAGCTCGATTTGGGCTGGGGGAGGGCTCATGTGGGAATTGGGATAGTGTGTATGTATGTATGTATGTGGGTGGTGAGGGGTACGTGGGGAATGTCAGACTTGCATATGCACATGCAGGTACAATCAGATATGAAACTCCCGAAGAATGAAATGGAAGTGGAGCTCAAATATCATGCAGATGGATGTCATGATAAATTCCTCTCTATTTTTACATCAACCCTTCTTATAATTGTTTCTTCCCTCTCTCAATCTTACCAGTTTCCTCAATTTCTGCAACCAAGCTTAAAAAAATCCCAAGGGCTGGAAATGAAAATGCAAAAGACCTGCAAAAGGTTCATCGCGCCATCTCGAAGAATTCGCGAAAAGTGCTCTGGAATGTAAAATGAACCCCCCTCCACAAATCTGCCACAAAGAAATATTTCCAGAAAAGCTCAGCAGCCAATCACCAAGGAAGTGATCGACGCCATACATTCCTCGGTCACAATGTGTTTGTAGCCGATGCAAAATTGTGTATCTTACAGGTTTAAATTTCTTTATTCTTTGAGGGAATCCCCTCAAGCCATGTGGGTTTCTTTGAGGAACTTGACAGCTCCATCTTAGCAAAGGAACTCAAGTCAATCAAAGAAAAAAACTGTTCAAGGAGCTATGGGGGGGGGGGGGGGGGGGGGATTTTTTTGTTTTTTTTTTTTCCTTTTTTTTTTGCAATTTTTTTTTTCATTTTT